>JAADVQ010000040.1:0-62661 GCA_023335835.1 Elongisporangium senticosum | reverse complement strand
GGCAGCTCTTCGTCTGCGGCTTCAGAAGAGTCGAATTCTTCCGGTGGAGACGCCACTGCTGCAAGCACAAGCACTAGTGAAGGAGTGAGCAACCCCAAATGTTCGATCAAAAACGCATAAGCTGCACACGCTCGTGAACTTCAAGAGAGAGTATTCATAAGCTCAGAGTCGAACTGTCTCGGCTCCTTAATCGGACAGGCTATCGTAAAGAATACAATGAAAGCGACTTGCATTTTGAAACGCTACCATCGATCATTTTGATGAGGAACGTCAACCTCTCGGGGTAAAATGCGTTGAGAATAGTATCACAAGGTTCTCGCTTGAATCAATTTGCGCAGAGCAACCAGGTCGATAGCGATCTCAACATTTTCATGCCCGACAAGCGAATTCGGAATCGAAACTCCATGGTATAAACTTGTCAGCGCAAACGTCTTCTTGCGTCGGTCAGGGCCCATCCATCGCTTCAATCTGGCTATTAGGCAATCCCAAGAATCGTTGATGTAAGCTGTCCCCACTATGGCATTGTACCATCAAGCGTCAGCGACTGATTAAGCTCCTGGGGTCTGTCACCAGCCCAAAATGTCGGTGACGCTTGCGAATGAAGAGAGTCCATGAGATCAAAATCATTTCCAATGCTCATGACTTGTTTAGCATCTCTGTATCGATATGGCCAGCCGCCATCACATGGACCTCAGTGGTAAAGCTGGAGACGACTATTCTCCCCATTATGTGCAGTCAAAAATTCGTACTCCCACCGATGCAGATCACCTTCGCTCTATACGAGCCAATCCGCAAAGTCGTCAGAGGAAATGGCATCGCAGACGACCACAGGGCTCCAGATTGACTCGCTGTCCATGTCTCGCTCCGGTGTATCGGCGAGATTGGACTCGAGTATCTGTTGGATGGCTTGTTTCACGTGCATTTGTTTCAAAATTGGGTCTGAACATGAATTCCAGAGAGAACTTGCGATTGAAAGGCGGTCTACCTTGATTGAAGGCCAAGAAACCACATGCAACGATAGCATCCATCAATCCAGCACGTCAAGTTCGTGATAGCCCACTCCTATGAGGCTCGCTTGCGCATTTGTGCTTGGACATTTTCTTGGTTTGCTCATTATCCGATTGGAGTTGTGCTTCTCACAACCAAACCAACCCGGCAACACTCAATTCTCAAGCCCATTCAGCAGCAGCAATGAAGGCCCAAGTGATTCTCGGACTCGCTGTTCTCTTGATCCTTCAGACTGTCAACGTTCAAGCCCAGCGACCACGACGCAGCCGTCCGAGTGAGCAATTTGGAGGCACGCAGGGCGGTGCCCAAAATGGAGGTCAGTTTGGTGGTGGTCAAGGCGGCGGGCTAGCTGGACTCGGTGGTCAGGGACTCGGTGGCCAAGGCGGAATGGGTGCGCTTGGAGGTCAAGGTGGACAAGGACTCGGCGGGTTTGGTGGACAAGGCGGTCAAGGACTCGGTGGATTCGGAGGTCAAGGTGGTCAAGGACTCGGAGGATTTGGTGGACAAGGCGGTCAAGGACTCGGAGATTTTGGTGGACAAGGCGGCCAAGGATTTGGAGGAGGTCAAGGCAACTTCGGCCAGGGAGCTCAAGGCGGATTTGGTGGAGGCCAGCTCGGTGGAACTGGTGCTGGTCAATTCGGCGGCCAGCAGGGAGGCGGCCAGTTTGGCGCTGGTGCTGGTGGAGCTGGTGATACCACTGGCGGTGCCGGTACTGATGATACCGGAAACCTTGGCGGGCCCAATGCGCCCATTCCCGCGTCTACGACTCTTGGCCGTGAAGGACTTCGCAATCGCCGTCCTGAACAAGCACTCGGTGGGGCTACTGCTGCTGGTCTAGGCGGCTTCCAAGGGGCAGCCGGAGGACTCCAGGGAGTTGGCGCCGGCGGAATCCAACAAAACAGCTTCGGAGCTGGGGGCTTTGGCACCAGTGGTCAATTCGGAGCCAACATGGGCGGCGGCCAGTTCCAGAACGGAGAAGATGATTCTGCTGATGAGTCGGATGACGACTCGAACGAAGATCTGTAGATGAACGAACCCCAAGCGCTTTGTAATCGTTAAGACATATATGTAGTTGTTGCACCATCGATCTTGTGATTTCCTTTCATGCCACGAGATATTGAGCTTGTCCACTGCAATCCAGCAAGGCATAGCCAATCTGCTCATTACGACGTTATCAAGTTTCGAATGTTCTCTCGCACTTAAGAGATGGCTATTCAAGAAAATTCGTTTCTCAGTGATGGTGGAGATCGTGTGAGCGTCACTGGGCGAAGGGAGCTGCAATCATGAGCAATGTCGACGAGCGTCAGGTCATGGGAGAGTGGAAGATGTCCTTTGAAGAGATGACGCCGGCGTCACGTGCCAACGGGAGGAGCTCAAGCTGCTTCGCACGAAAGAGGGCAATTGGCTCGGATCTGAAGACGCGAAAGCCATCTATGCAGGCGCGATACCTGACGCTATCAAGTGTTGTCTGCTGGACAATGAACTAGACTCGGCACTAAAGATTGGATCAGTCGTTGCGGATGCTCCTCAAGAGAGCGTTGTCCATGTGCTGGTGGGTTTCCCAATCTGAAGTGCTCGTATCGTCGGAACTTCCGTTGAAGAAGCAAAGACTGGAGCGGGAGACTGTCGCTTACACTGGTCCAGTTGGGAAGGACACCTTCCTGATGGAGACGATCGACGCCTTTAAACAGATCAAGGAAGGCCTTACGCGCGTGGAGACAGAAGTACGGTCCGCGCATGTTTGGGAAGTCAACCATTGCGCGCCACATCATGGACTGGATTTATATCGACCCAGCTCTGGCCGAAGTGAAGCCCATCTTTATCTCGCTAACCCAGTGGCATAGTACCAGAGATTCTGCAGCCTTTTGGGGCTTTCTGGGACGCGCAATGGTTGCAGACAGCTCTTGTTCTGATGCGATTTTGTTCGTGACGCTAGCAACTTCCAACAACCAGTGTTGCTTCTGCCTGATCATTGACGATATGATCACCTCTTTGGTACTAAACAGCTGGCGATGGAGTTCATTGAGGCCTGGCATCTGGAAGCATTCGCTGTTTTTTTTGGATTTCTCGGTGTCGGTAATCATGATTTGGTGTGCCGTGACCATGACGAAGTCTTCCAGGGAAGCTCAAGCTCCAGGCCATTCGATGCTGGCAGCTTTATCAAGACCCAGCCGTTCTCAACGGAACAGGTGAACTCGTTTATCTCGCTGATTGCTCCGCTTAATCCATTATCTGAGGACATGCGAGTGGTAAGTTCGAGTGGAGATTATTCGTTTCACGGTGGACAACAGCAAATTTGACTCTAATGAATGGCAAGTATTGCAATGTTCCCACGAGAAGCGATGAAGAGAACAGAAGCTTCTAATGGGGCGTAGAAAACAACATATTCACTAGTGAATATGTTGTAGGATCAACCCATACTGTATACAGAACAACATTTTGATCACCAACAATATGGATCTTTTACATAGCAGCAAACCGAGATCAGCTCACATGTACTTGTAAGGCGGCAACAGCGACAGAACTGCGGTTATTGCTGGAGTTCATGGGTTCCATTCCACAGTGTGATCCAGTCTCCTCGCTTGGCTGTAAGTCTTCTCTGTTACTAGGGTGCTGGACAAACTCACTAACCAGAAAATGAGCGACAATTGGTAAGCTAATGACTAGTACAGAGGAGAGGGTACAGAGCAAGAGCACAACAAGAAAAATCTGAAATACGAACGGGTCGGGTTTTGGGATGAAGTGTATTTGCAAAAAGAAAGCGTATCGTAACTCCTACTTGGCTGCGTATCATTTGGCCAGGGTTGCACAGTCATCGAACTCTTGCCCATGAAGAAGCCAAGCTCCATCACGGCCACGAGCAAAGGCGAGCAAGTTGCGTTTTGGTAGGATGCGATTAATGTCAGCTTCATTCGCTTAAATTGATCGTAACAGAACGCTCACCGAAGCGGCAATTGCAGAAACTAAATTTCCAAGCTTGAAAAACACTGAAATTCTGTTCTCAGCGTCAGGGACATTCGTGATTGACCCAGTACTGTTGCCTCTCAAATCGACAACTGCGTAGTCATTCAAACCAAGGGGAGCATAATTTCCATTAGGATGAAATAGTTTCATATGTTCCCCAATACCACGGCCATTTACCAGCAATTCGATTCCCCATCGAAGATTTCCGTTCAGATAAAAATCAATTTCTCCTGCAATGGTGCCAGCTTGTACTGCAACTACCAAACTTGACGGAGGGAATACTTTGGATAGTTCGGGACAAATCTGGCATGTCGCGATGGTGAGCTCATGAAGGCCTTAAAGGAACAAATGCTGAAATGATGCTTCTTTCGGTCGGGAAGTCTTCTTCTTGATCTCGTACCGACAGTCGAAGTGCTGATGCAGACATTCCTCGAAGCACATTCTCGATCAGAGATGCGAGCGATGTTGGATTGGTATTTGCGCGTTTCGGGAACAAAAACTTGAAATAATACTTCTTTGCCAAGGGCGACGAGAACTGAAGTGTACGTCCGTCATCTCGATAGACCAAATCCCTGCTTTTTCTAACCGTATGTATCAATCTTGGTCTTCATCCAAATGAGTAGGCGCTTCGATCGGTTCATCAGCCAGACACTTGAAAATGATATTCTTCAGCGTATTCCCAATCGGCTTGGCGTGATCAAAACCGAAACATCTTCCCAGTTGATGAACAAAATTGGTGGAAAGGTAATAGTTCAAGACCTCCGTTTCCGATTCTGAAGAACGATTCTTGAAGCGATTGGCCAATTGATCGACAGCAATTCGAAGAGCTCCAATCAGTCCATTGCATTCGCTAACGATAACCTCCCGAAGTTTTGAACCCACAGCGGGAGGTAACCCATTTGGCTCAGGCAAAGCCAAGAACTCCA
Source organism: Elongisporangium senticosum (assembly GCA_023335835.1). Classification (NCBI taxonomy): domain Eukaryota; phylum Oomycota; class Peronosporomycetes; order Pythiales; family Pythiaceae; genus Elongisporangium; species Elongisporangium senticosum. The sequence continues at coordinate 57,763 of JAADVQ010000040.1, read as the reverse complement.
TGGCTTGCTTGTCATGGAGCAGAAAATCGCTTCTTGTCAAACCAGGAAAATCTCGAATTGCTAGTGGGGTAGAGACATCTCCTTCTATCAATGTGTGGCTTGCAGAGATGATGAATCGGACATCATATCCTTGTAGGTGTGCAGGAATGGCTTTGATCAGGTTTTCCCAAAGTTGATAATCGCTGTAAGCCTTCTGGGCGTCATCCAACTGGATCACGTACAGTTTTCCACGTTGGAACGTGACTGTTTCAGCGTCAAACCCCGTGACTCTGCCAGAGACAAGTTGCCGGATCAAGGTTTGAAACTCCTTCACATAGATGCAAGACAGTCGATCTCGATACCGATTCGCAAACAGAGCCAGCAATGAGGTCTTTCCGGATGCTGCAGGTGATGATAAACGAACGAATCTCCCACTCCGAGATACCACAAGATCGTACAACTTGGTCACTAAATCCTCACGGCGCAGATTCCCTTGTGAAGTCATATCGATTCCGTTCATATAAGTTGGAAGAGGAAACGATGAAGGTGGTGCCTCCTGCTTGGGTAACTGAATGAGCACATGGATTTCGTCTTCTTCAGCTTCTTGTTCGCTAGGAAAACCAAACGCAGAATTGCCAATGCGGTACTTCGAATTCATTTTGTTGCCATCATTTATAAGCAACTTGATGCAATCAGGAACTTCCTCTTGTTCCAGGCGCACGACATCAGGGTCCGCAGTCGTCAACCACTTGCCTCCTTTCTTCGCGAGTTAAAGCGTCAGCAGATCCGCTGGAATCGTAAGATTCATCTTCTCTCTGATCATATCCTTCAGGTGGGCAACCTTCTTGCGCTCGTCAATGTCGATGACGAAGTCGCGCCCACCAATGACCACGCATTGCAACTGCTTCATTCTCCCGATTTCGAAATGCTCTCGAGACAGTCTAACCCGTTGGCCCGGGTTGAGTGCAAAACCCATATTTTGTGCTGTGTACTGTACCAAAGGAACACCTGAATCAGATTGGCGATGTCATCGCCGGGCACAAGAGATGAAGTGTTCTGATGTCAACCAAGAGTTCATGTGTCTGTTGTTCCTGCAATTGGTGTGCATTTACGTAGTCATGCCAATGAGGAGGAAGATGCGAGTGTAGCCATGCTTGTATGAGAAATGGAATATATCCAGATATATAGATAAGCAAGCAGATCGATAACGTGGTCGTGGCTGATGAGCTCGAACAGCGGCGTCTGCATGCTCACGTTCTTGAAATGGCGGTACAAGACCTTGGACTCTACATTGGTCTGCGCCAGGCATGCCGGAGATGATTGCCCTTGCCAGTGCTAGTGACCACCACGCCGTAGGCGATATCTTCGACCGTGGGTCGTAGTGCGCCAGTGAGTTTCGTGTACTGTCCGGTCCCGGTCCAGGATGTGTTTAGACGTCGTGTGGATGATCTCATCGCATGGGAAAGCCTGTCGCTCTCCTCCCTTCTCTTCTGCATGAGTGAGTGAATGCTCGCACTCTGAATCCATCGCGCATCATCGCACATGCATTCAGCCGCCGCATCTTCTGAGTCGGAGGCGTAAAAAGACGTAAAAAGCCCTGTAAAAAGTCCCCCAGCAGCCGCTTGTGAACTTGAAGCCGGTGAATGCGAATTGGGAGAGCTGCTGGGGAGAAGGCGTCATAACCCAATTGGCCGTCCGTTGCGTCAAGTCCCAAGCTTCGAGAAGATCCAAGAGCCATGAGCACTAGTGCCTCCCCCGTGCTGAGCGCAGTGCCGGCGCCGCTGAAGAAGGTGGACACGCTGGACAAGAGGAAGAAGTCGGTCGACGGTGAGTGCCTGCATGCATGCCCCTTCAGGATCGCCTGCCGCTCATGTCTCTCTGTCGCCAGCTGAGAACGTCAAGCAGATCGAGAAGAAGGACGAGTTCGACCCCAACCGCTTCTACGTGTCGCTCACCTCGCACGCCGAGCAGTTTGGCGTCGAGCCCGTGCGCATCCGTGTACGTACTTGCGCTCTCGTATTGGCCTTGCCGCTTGCCTTTCCCTTTGCTTACATGAATTACTCTTGCAGTGGGGACAAGCTGAACCGGAAGTGCGCGGCCCGATCATCGGCACCAACCGCCACCACAAGTACCGCAATGCCATCGGCGCCCATGGCGGCTCCTACTGCATCTACCGTGGTCTCGCCGTACGTCCTGCATGCGACACGCCGTGGTCGCTTTCCAGTGTACTCATTATCTCTCTTGTCTTGCAGATCGCCTCTGGCGCCATGGACAAGACGTCGATGCCTGATCTCCAGCAGACCACGCCTGCGGCCAAGATCGGCCCTCACCCGTCGTGGGCAGACCCTGAGAAGGTAGAGAGATGCTACTCCTCGCTGTATTGCCCATGGAGCTTATGATGGTGCCGTTCCTGTTGTAGATTGTGACGATCGATCCTTTCGGCCACTGTGTGCTCGAAGCCTTTCCCGAGCACTTCCAGAAGGGATACGACATCCGTCCTACCATTGCTGGTACGGTCCTTCACACCTCCTTCGTCTGCATCGTGATCTATCCACTGACCCTGTTTGTTGATCTTTTCTAGTCACCAAGGCTCACATGGACCTGCCGGAGATCCACGAGGCCATTCGTCTTGGCCGGCTGAAGCCGGATGGAAAGATCCTCAAGGAAACCTCCCAGCTTGTGATCACCAAGGCGGCCATCGATCCGGTCTGGTATCTCCCTGGCGTCGCCAAGCGATTCAACACGTCGGAGTCGAATCTGCGTCAGCAGATCTTCCAGGAGACCAACGGCATGTACCCAGAGCTGGTCACGCGCACGGATCTCAAGGTGTTCCTGCCACCGATCGGAGGGTGCGTCTGCTCGTTGTCATGCCTGCCCAGTGCATGGATTGATGCTAATGTGGTATCTTTGGGTTCGTGCGTAGCCTCACGATCTACATCTTCGGCGACGTGAACTCGATCTCGGATCCTTCGAAGACGCTCGCTGTGCGCGTTCACGATGAATGCAATGGCTCGGATGTGTTTGGTTCGGACATTTGCACGTGTCGTCCGTATCTGACGCATGCCATCGAAGTCTGCGTCAAGACTGCTCAAGAAGGAGGGTACGATCGCCTCTTTCTCTATGTGTCAAGTGGGACGGAGACTGACGCTTTGCCTTGCTCATTAGCGCTGGTGTGATCGTGTACTTCCGAAAGGAAGGACGTGCGCTTGGTGAGGTCACCAAGTACCTGGTGTACAACCTGCGCAAGCGCCAAGAAGGCGGCGACAGTGCCGAAGAGTACTTTAACTGCACGCAAGCTGTGGCCGGCATCCAGGACGTCCGCTTCCAGGCGCTCATGCCCGACGCTCTGCACTGGCTGGGCATCACCAAGATCGACCGCTTCGTGTCCATGAGCGACATGAAGTACGACGCCATTGTCAAATCGGTGCGTTGGATGACAGTACTGTTGATATCTTTGTTGTATCACCAGCTAACCTGCTGGTCTTTGTTGTGCAGGGCATCAAAATCGTGGAGCGCATTCCGATTCCGCCGGAGCTCGTGCCCAAGGACGCGCAAGTCGAGATCACGGCCAAGGTCTACGCTGGCTACAACGGTGGCGACGTGTACAAGGTAGACGAGGAGACGCTCAAGTCGGTCACGGGCCGCGGAGCCAACGAGTACGAGTAATTTGCGTGGAAATTCAGCATCAATCCCCGAGCAGTCAATCGCTATGATACCGTTCCATAAATACATACATTTCATCCCATAAACAAAGACTCAGTTTATGGTATTTGTTGGGTTATTACAAAATATGGAGTCGCATGGCGGCTTGTCGGAGCAGCTATGGGCGCAGCTGGAGCAGCTCCGGAGCGCGCCCACAGAAACGCCTCTGAGGCTCTACGCGCTCAACGGAGAGCTTGTCAGTGTGCTGGACGCGCATGAGCAGCCGCTCACGCCCGGGATGGTGCGTCGCTGAGGATGCTGAGCGTGTGGCATCGGACTGACGCTTTGTGTCTCTGGTAGCTGGAAGCCATTGCTGAGTTCCTGCATCCGCCTCAGGAGAAAGCAGTTGGTCTGGAAGAGCAGGCGAATGGCCAAGCGGAGCCAATGCAGCAGGCTGAGGAAGAGGAGCAGCAGCAGGAAGATCAGGCAGAGGCAATGGATCTAGACGAGACCGAGAGCTCGGTGCCAGAGCCTGAACCCATGGCGAGCGCTGAGGTTTCAGAGACTGAGGCCTCCAAGCCAGATGAACCAATGCGGTTGGAACCAGAAAAGAAGAAGGACCCGCCAATGGTGATCCGGACACCGCAGCAACTGATGGAGTTAGAGGAAACTGCTGGCGCTTGGCTCCAGCCTCCTCCAGCTCAGTCCGAACAGCTTCATCAAGCGCAGCCTGAGCAAAAACCGCTAACTCAGACCGATGGAACGCAGCTCTCTATGACTGCTGATACGCAGACTCAGCTCAGCAGTAGCGCTCAGGCCTCGATCGTGGACGACTGGCCTGAAGATCTGGTCGAACGACGCAAGATCTGCTTCCTTCCGGCTGCACGGAGCAGCTCAAACACCAGAGCGTCCTCTTGCGTTCTCTACTGGATGCGCTCGACCCTGCGGCTTTCGCACGCGAACTTTGCGCTGGGCACTGCGCTGCTGTTAAGTCAGTGGTTGCATCTGCCAGTCGCAGTCGTGTGTCTCGTGCCCAGCGCAGCGATGTACCCGCCCAGCCATAGCAGCTCCGTGCAAGACGCGTACGCTCGTCGTTCATTCGCAGAATTAAAGAGCCAAGCCGCAAGAGTCGGACTCACGCTTCATGGAGTAACCAGAAGCCTCGAAGCGGTCTCTACTGCCTCAGCAGTCCCTGCAAGTCGAGCGCTGTTTGAGCTTCTGGACGGTTTCCTGCCTGCAGCAGTGGTCACCGATGAAGGTTTCGATCCCTGCGCGTATCGAGAACTGCGTGGGTTGACACAGTACCTCCATGAAAACTCTAGCTCCGCTCAGTGGCCGCTGTTTGCGATGGATTCCACCAGCTTCCTGCCAGTCTATCGCACGTCCAGTGAGCTGCAGGAGAGTTTGATTGCTGACCATTCCTATCTGGACGAACATGCGTTCGGACGTGTCTACGGAGAACGACTGAAGAGCTACAAGCCATTAGTCAACGCCGACGATTCGCTTGCGAAGCTTCAAGCTGCTTGCTCTGCTACACCAGAGAACAGAACCAACGAATTCGCATCGGAAGCGTTCAGTAAAAGGCTTGCGCGATTACAACTGGAGCGTGTGGATTGGGCCATCGTGCGAGCATTATCTCTTCAAACAGGCGACGACACTTCATTTGCCGAAAGCCAGGCAATGAGCAAGCTGGACACGCTGCTGGTGGAGTCTATGGATCGGCCAGCGATCCAGAGCGAACTGCAGGTAGGAGCTCCTTAGCACAAACGTGGCTACGTCTTGTGGTTGCTTTGACTGATGTTTGCCTGGCTGGATGGTGATAAATAGGGTCTAGGCGTGCTAAGTCTACTGCCGTTCATTCGGCACGGCTCGCTGTTTTCAGGGTTTGTGCTGCAGCGTATCGAGAGCCTGATTGTGACCTTCCCGATGCCCAAGATCCCTCCAGAACGCAAAGCGCTGGCTATGCTCAAGGTATTTCGTTCTTGGTGGGATGTTTACAGAGTGATGGCAGGTCTCACGCTCCCATTCGCAGGTACTCCGCTCTCGTGCCATGACGCACTTAGCGAAAGAGCGTGACTACGCTCTCTACTTGTCACGCTGGGCCACGGTCCAATTCGTGAGCAAGCAGCAGCAGCCACCGCCTTCGAATACTCCCTTCGAGTGTCTGCATGCCTCCCCAGTCTCTTACTCCTTCCTGTACGTGGATCAGGTCTCAGTTGCTGCTCTAGCGATGGGTTATTGATGTCTTGGGTCTGCTCTAGTGAGGCCTCGCGTGGTATTTTGCCATCCTGGATCACGAATGGATCAAGCTTCGACTCCACCAGCACCACCTCATACGATCCATACGAGCTCGAAAGCGCGCGGACCAACGATTTGTACTGGAACGACATCCAGCGGTTTCTCATGGACCGGCGCTACCTGCATCCGCTGCTCATCGTCTACTGGAGCTACCGCATTCTGCAGTGGAGCGTGTCAGGGCGAGCCGCAATTGCAGTAAGTTGTTGCTTTCTGTATTGGTGAGCCATGATCAGGCAAAATTTAAAAGCTGTTGTAACGTGTAGACGATGGAAGCGCTGCTGCACAAATGCTCCATGGGCGCGATGACTTCACCCGATGCGCTTTTCACTGTGTGGAGCCAGCTCTTCCGTCTCGGCTGCCAACAGTTCATGACAGGAGAAGGCAGGGACCAGGAGTCGAGTATGGCTGCGTTTAAGCAGCTACTGGACGCGGAAATCGCATCGCAGCCCAAGATAGACCTGATGTATCCGTGAGGATATGGCTGCGGCTCATTTTTAAGATTAAGTAACTAGTGTGTTGATACGGCATGGCAGATATCAAGAGCCTCGCGTGTTGGGTTGATCGTAGCCTTGTTGAGGCGTTAATGGCCGGCGCAAGACCACTTGACGCGGCAGCTGCTGACCCGCGTTTGCACGTCGATCGAGAGCCATTTGCACTGGCAGGCGTAGGCCACGACGTCTGGCGCCGAGTCCAACTTGGCCGAGAGTTTGGCCTCGTTCGGCACGTTCTCTCGGAAGAACATGTAGTCTGCAGTCGCGTTCCATTTCCTACGACAGCCAGCGCATTCGTGAATGAATGCTCGAGCGACTGAGGACAAACGATGATGCAGGAGCGGACGTACTTGCCGAGAAACTGCACGACCGTGAAGTCGCATTCATTGCAGCGCAAGTTGGCGCAGACACTGGTCAAGCATCCACAAATGTGAGACCTTGGATCCATTGCAGTGTGCTGCTGTTGCCACGTACGTGTGGGAGCAGAAGGCTGTGTTGACGCCTCGCTTGGCGTCCTGGCCATCCAGCAGCACTTGCGTGCACTTCTTCTTGGTCTCGCAAGACTTGCTCTCGGTATCTGTCGAATAGAGTCTGCTGCTGCCGGCTCGGATCGGATGCACTGGCGCTGGCGCATCGTCCACCGAGTCGATCATGTCCAATAGGTCGTCGATTGAGCTCTATCGTGGTGGATAATGTGTCAGGATTCTGCTGGCAGCTCATCATGTACGCATCAATCAATTCACGTACTCGCTTGCTGGCGGCTGTAACTCGCGAAGACTCGGAGTAACTCGACTCGCGAGAGCTGGAAGACCCGGTGGCCTTCTTGAGGCTGCTGGTGCTGCTGCTGGACTTCATGGCACCCTCCACCTCATCCAACAAGTCCTGGAAGTCCATCGTGCGCTGTTATTCCTGCTGCCAATTGACTCTTGAGGCAGCAGAAGCGCTGCCCACAACGCCTGCCTGTCTTCGTGAGCTGTTTTTGGACGCACACGTTTCGGATTGGACGTCCCATGTCTATTTTGTATGTTACACGCACGACGCCAAGGGCGGCTCCTGTCTTACTTTGCTGCTGCCTGCTGGTCGCTCCGAGGAGGAGCTGAGGTTGTCCACGAGCTGGCGCCAGCGGCTCGAGGCCAAGGCGATCAGCGCTACAAAGGGTCTACATAGAGGCATTAGAAGGAGAACACAGCACTTAAGACACACAGAGCCGCATGGATTGATACCTGGCCAGAACGGTGAGCCATCCGGTCTGAGGACCAGCGTTGTTGATGTAGTGGATGTACAGATACGCGTCGTGCCGCTGGCCGTCGATCATGTAGTAGTCTAACCTCAGCGCAACGCCATTCATTAGAACAGGCCTGGCACCTCAATCGCAGTGCTCAAGGACGCACCTTGCAGGAACCGCAGGTTCTGGAAGCCGTTCTTCTCGTAGAACCGCCGCGCGCGCATGTTGTCGGCCTTGACATGGAGATACACGGCGCCGCATCGGCGGTTGCGCGCCGCCTGCTGCAGACACTCCTTCAGCAGCGCCGAGGCGATGCCTCTCCTCCGCACGCTGGCTCTGCAGCCGAGCGTGAGGATGTACATGATGTGCGTGTGCTCCATGTCGCTCGGGTCCATCAGGTCCGGGTCGTCCACCTTGCCCAGCGGCAGCGTGCTGGCCGTGACGGCGCCCACGATGCTCTCGACCGACTGCTGCTGCTGCTGCTTCCCCGGTGAGACAACAGCCAGGCGAGCCAGTAGCGGGCCGCCCGTCTCGGCCCACACGCCCTGCGCCGCGCCGTCGTAGAACGCCTGCAGTGAAGCAAGGGGGAGGTCAGCAGATCCGCTGCAGGCCCAAGCAGCTCACTTGCGACGCACGCACCTGGTTGTAGCGGATGGGGAACCAGTCCTCGTGCAGCTCGCGCACAACGTCAACGTCCGATGCCTCGAGGTCTCGGAAGCGCAGCTCGAAGTCGTCGCCATCAGGCGGCGACTCCGCCATGAGCGCCACGTTCACGGACACCGGCCGGTCGCTCGGGCCCATGACGAAGAACGAGAGTACGAAGGCGCCACGCCGCACGCGTCACATCCCTGTCATAATACATAACCTGATAATCAAGATTTGTGGATTACTGCTGGAGATTGCATGGTATACCTGTATAAATCGATTTTACTGTATTACTTGGTGAAAAAGCTTCGAAGGGTTTTCAACCGCTTGGCAACTGGTTTATCTGCGACGTGTGACGCGGGCGGCGCCTTCTTGACTCGGGGGGCAGCGGCCTTCTTGGCCTTGGGCTCGCTCTCCGGCTGGTCCTGCGGCTGCAGCACTCGCTGCAGGATCTTCTTGACGCCCGTGGTGATGCCCAGCTGCGCCATCTCCTGACGCGAGAGCCACTGCAATCGCTCCTCATCGACCAAAGGCCGCGGCAGGCCGTTGGGGAAATGCAGATGCTCCAGCCCCATGTGATGCTTCCGGTGCGAGAAGATGTGCACCAGATCGCCAATGTCGCGTCGCTGGAGCTGGGTCTTGGCCTTGAGCGCTTCGTCGCCCAGCAGTTCCTGCAGCCGCGACTGCATGTGCTTCTTGCGCTCGGCAAACGACGGGATCTCGTCGCCATCGCACATCTTGTCGTGGAGAAACTCCCATTGGCCGGCCAGAAGACCGTTCTCAGGCCGCTTGGCCATCAGAAAACGCCAATTCGAGCCTGCATTGTCCTTCTTCTTGGTCGTGGTGCTGGGCTTGAGCTCGGCGTCTTGGTAGGACACGACAGCCACGCAGATCACTTCGCTCTTGGCGTCGGCCTTCTTGGCCTTGAGCGGGTACTTGGCCACCTGCACAACATCATTTTGTCAGCCACATGGCAACACAAGCTCAGGCAATTGACTCGACGGTACGTCTGCGCTTGCGGAATCGATCCATTCGCTAGAGCGACTCTCATCGCAGATGCTGCAGGCTTCCGCGTCTGCTTCTATTGAGCCGCTGGTGTGGATGGTGCTGGGCTTGCGACTTTGCGCTTCCTCGAAGGCCAGACACGACGATCTCACGGGGCATTGGCCACACAGCGGGTTCTAACAACACACCATCGTGAGTTTAACAATCGCATCGTTGGGAATCGATACCAAACGCACCTGCACTGTGCACACGGTCGCACCCAGCTCCATGAGCGCCTGGTTGAGCGCGCCAGGGCGGTCGCAGTGCTGCACCAGCCCTCCGGCTGCCTTCCACGTGAACCTGATGAGCTTGGTGTTCTTTGGGTCGGCTCCCACAGCACGAAGGCGAGCCAACACTCGGATGACGTTGCCATCGACCAGCGGCTCTTGGTTCCCAAACGCAATGGAAGAGATGGCGCCTTGCGGAACAAGAACTATCGTCAGAGAAGCCAAGACAAAGAGCAGTAGCATACCGACTTGCCTGCAGTGTACGGCCCAATGCCTGGGATTGTGAGCAGCTGGTCGATCGTAGAGGGCAACTCCCCATCGAGCTTCTCGACCACGAACTTGGCTCCGGAGTGCAGCATGCGCGCGCGTCGGTAGTAGCCGAGCCCTGCCCAGAGCGCATTCACGTCCTCTTCACTGGCAGCTGCCAGCGCCTGCACCGTCGGGAACTTGGCGATCCAGCGCACAAAGTACTCCACCACCGTGTCCACACGAGTCTGTTGCAGCATGATCTCCGAGACCCATGTCTCGTACGGCGTCACGCGGCGGGGCAGCGATTCCGCTTGGTCTTCCATGGGCTTCTGCTCCAGCTTGACTTCATCGGCGTCTGCCTCAGGCTCCAGCTTTGGCTGTACACAGAACGCGTCCATTACGCCAACAGAGGCAGCAGCCTTGCTGCTCTTCTGCTTAGTGTGTGCTGGCGTAGTCTGATACGGCGGCGGGTCGCCTCGCCACGGCAGCTTCCGGCGGTGCACGTCGAACCACTTGACCAGGTTCTCACGCACGCTCTGCGCGTCTTCGGGGCTCAGGTCGTGCACGGACTCTGCATGGAGCAGCGCACGCTGCAGCCTCTTGGTCGTCTTGCCGTTGCCGTCGCTCTGGCCTACAGCCGCATTGGGCACGAGGTCCTCGATGTCCATGGTCAATCGCCTTTGGTGGTACGTAGCTCCTTGCCTTGGGCGCCAAGATAAGATCAGTGTGACACGCATCCTACGTTTACGTGGTCCACCTTAATCCTGCACTACGATCCAGCTGCGCGTTTTTTTCTACCAATCAAATGCTGATTGGATAACGATTTCAGCCAATAGTAGATCGTTAAAAAAAGCTCGAAAGAAGGGGTGCGGTCTGGTGAAACGCCCCAGCGGCCGGCGACCCCATAAAGCAGGAGAGATGACCAAGGTCGTGTCGCTCACGCACGTCAAGGCGAGCTCCGTGGCGGTGGAGACGCGTGCGGCCAGACGGATCCCGTGGCAGGGCGGCGCCATCTCCTCCAACAAGGACGAGGCGCTGCGCAAGTTCTACCAGCGCAAGCTGCAGACGGGCGCGCAGCTCACGCCCCAGCAGCTGCAGGCCGTGCAGCAGCGTGAGTCTCTCTCTCTCTATGATGCGCGAAGGAAAGGGCTGACGATGGACCTGGCCGTGTTCTAGTGGGGATCGACATCAAGGCGCTGGCCGCCAGAGCCGCGCACTCTCATGTACGTAACGGACGCGCCGACGACGGGAAGAGACGACGCATCAGCTCACCTGTCGCTTGCTTTAGCACACGCCGAACGCCAAGAACCCCAAGAAGAAGCCGCACACAGCGCCGCACGTGCACGCCAAGGTGTCCTCCAAGCACTCGATCGTGATCAACGGCCGCGTGCTCGGCCCCAGAGTGTCGACGCCTCCGGCAACACGGCGCGTCCAGTCCCGAGGCGCGATCGTGGCGGACAGTCCGCCCTCCTCCAAGCCCAAGCTGGCACTGCACGACCAGTTGGACATGCCACTCGACGCGCTCGTGGGCAAGAAGAGCAACAAGCAGCAACGCGGCGGCGGCAAGAAGCAGTGAAGCGACTCAAGCCCAGGCTTTAAATATATGATCTGTGCGTGTGTTACTCGTCGTCGTCCAGCGCGATCTTGAGCGCGTCCAGCACCGTCGCGGCCTCGCGGATTTCGAGCTGGCCGGCGAACTTGGCGCGCAGCGCCTGGCGCGTCTCGTCGCTGTGGAGCCTGGGGATCACGCCCACTTCCAGTCCGATCTTGCTCGCGGCGCTGAGTCGCGCCTCCAGCAGCTTCACGGGCCGCACGTGGCCCGAGAGCGCGATCTCGCCCAGGAACATGGATCGCGGGCGCACAGGCCGGTTGAGCACGGCACTGACCAGCGCCACAGCCAGCGCCAGGTCGGCCGCAGGCTCCTGCACCGAATACCCTTCGGCGATGTTGACAAACACGCTCTGGTTGTCGAAGGGCACGTGCGCGCGCTTCTGCAGCACGGCGAACAGCAGCTGCAGCTTGTCGAACGACACGCCCACGCCACGCACGCGCGAGAAGGAGCCCGAGCTGCCGAACCTGTTGTCGCTGTGCTGCACGTTCATGCGGCTCGCGAGCGCCTGGATCTCGAGCGGGATCGGCCGCGTGCCCTCCATGGCGATCGTGATCGACGAGCCGTCCGGGACCTGCTCACTGTCGGCGTCGTCGCCGTTGGCGGCCGAGGGCACGAAAGCAAGCAGCGGATTCACCAGCGGCTGCAGCCCCGAGTCCGTCATGTCGAACACGCCGACCTCGCTCGTGTTGCCGAAGCGGTTCTTCTGGCACCGAAGGAAGCGCCGAGCGCTCTGCGGGTCGCCCTCCAGCTGCACGACCGTGTCCACAATGTGCTCCAACACTTTGGGGCCGGCGATGTCGCCGCTCTTGGTGACATGGCCGATGAGCACGATGGGCAGACCCTGCTGCTTGGCCAGCCGCAGCAGACGCAGCGTGCACTCCTTGACCTGGTTCACGCTGCCGGCCGCGGATGCCACGTCCTCGACGTACATGGTCTGGATCGAGTCGATCACGACGGCCGCGAAGGATTGCGAGTGCACCAGCTCCAGCACGGGCTCGAGGTTGGTCTCGTTGGCCACGAACAGACCGTGGCTGGGGCTGCCCAGCCGCTGGGCGCGCATCTTGACCTGCAACGCGCTTTCTTCCCCCGAGACGTACAGCACGTCGCGTTGTATGAGGTCATCCAGTCCTCCAGCGAGCATATTGGCCATCTGCAGAGCCAGCTACAGAGCCAAGGAGAGAGCGAGTGAGCCACAGACACATGGAGGAGGCAGCATGAGGTCAGCTACCGTGCTCTTGCCGACGCCTGGATTCCCAGCCACGAGCGTCAAAGAGCCAGGGACGAGGCCACCGCCCAGCACCCAGTTCTGCACCACACAAAGCCACTGCATCAGCTACGTTGATCCGACGGTATCTCTCTGTACATCACTCACCAGCTCACGCTCGGAAAGCTCCAGGCGCTCCGCATGGGCGGCCGTGGTCTCGATGTCCTTCATGCGGTACGCTGCCAGCCGGCCATTGCTGCCGTCGTCTCCGCCCCAAGACACTTGCGCCAGAGCGGACTTCTTGGGTTGAGCTTTGCTAAAGCTGTCTGCGTTGGACTGGCGGTACAGCGGAGCGCTTGCCTTGGCCGGTGCGATCGTGCTCCATGCAGCGCAGTTGCTGCACTGGCCCTGCCACTTGGCGAACTGCTGTCCGCAATCACCGCAGCGGAAGCCGGACGCACCTGCAGATGCGAAGCCACGCGAGGTCCCAACAGCAGCAGAAGGTTCTTGTACTCCAGCTAGACGCAAGGGATGGCGAGCTCCCGCCGCACGAGCACCCAGCGGCCGACGCCCCAGCGCCATGAGCCTCAGACGAGCGGCCATGATGATTCGCTAGCTCAGTAGGGTACTATACATACAGGAGTATACTATACATATCGAAGGACGTATTTTACTTTGAAAATTACCCGCGATGGCTGCAAAATTGCGGTTGGCCGTTATCTTCCCGACCGCAGCGGTAAGCTTTCGCGTATGACCGTTCGCAGTTTGACTGGAGCGCATTTTGTTGCGCATCAATCAGCCAGCAGCATGCCCAAGGACACCAAGAAGCGCCACCGCAACGTGGGCACGGCCTCCGCCGCGCAGAATGCGCTGGGCCGCACGCTGGCCACGCCCAACACGTCGCTGGGCCAGCATTTCCTCAAGAACCCTATGATCGTGACGCAGATCGTGGCCAAGGCCGCCATCCGCGGCACGGACGTCTGCCTCGAAGTCGGGCCCGGTACGGGTAACCTGACCATCAAGCTGCTGGAGCAGGCCAAGCGCGTCGTGGCCGTGGAGTTCGACCCTCGAATGGTTGCCGAAGTCACCAAGCGTGTGCAGAACACGTGAGTACTGGTGGCTGGTAGTTGCAGCATTGGAGCCCTTGGAACTGACCGACTGCGCTTGATGTAATCAGGGAGCACATGAACCACCTCCAGATCATCCACGGCGATGTCATGAAGGTCCAGCTCCCGTTCTTCGACGTGTGCGTGGCCAATCTGCCGTACCAGGTACGCTCACCTTCATGGCTCCCTGCAGCTTATAGAAGCCAGGTCCCTGATGTGCCAATTGCTGCCGTGCAGATTTCGTCGCCGTTCGTGTTCAAGCTGCTGGCGCACCGCCCCATGTTCCGCTGCGCCGTGATCATGTTTCAGGAGGAGTTCGCCAAGCGTTTGAGCGCCAAGTACGTGCTTCTCGGACGTCGATTCCTTGACGCTTGTGACTCATTCGCTGTTGCTTGTGCTGCAGGCCTGGCGATGAGCTCTACTGCCGTCTGTCGGTCAACACGCAGCTGCTGGCCAAGGTGGACCAGCTGCTCAAGGTCGGCCGCAATAACTTCCGTCCGCCGCCCAAGGTCGAATCGCGTGTCGTGCGCATCGAGCCTAAGAACCCGCCGCCGCCGGTGAACTTCACGGAGTGGGACGGCATGGTCAAGATCATCTTCAACCGGAAGAACAAGATCCTGCACTCGTGTTTCACGACCAAGTCGGTGCTCAAGGTCCTGGAGGAGAACTACAAGACCTACTGCTCGCTCAACAACGAGGTATGCGATCACTCAACAGCAGCCACGGCAGCACAACGCTTCTACTCAAACTGATACCCATGCCTTTGCTGTTGTGCTTTGACCAGCTTCCCGACAGCGACTATGACATCAAGAAGACCGTGGAAGATGTCTTGAAGATCGATGGCTACGGAGACAAGCGTGGTGCCAAGTTGGACTTGGATGACTTCCTGGCGTACGATCATGGCTTCACAGCTTGCAGGTTATCTGGGTGTCTCACATGCTCTTGCTTGTGTTTGTCTGCAGACTGCTCGAGCGCTTCAATGCCAACAAGATCCATTTCTCGTAGACGCCGCACACGTTGGCCCTACGTTGTTCATATCTTCTGTATCTAGTCCAAGAGCCGAGAAGAGAGATGACGCTTTGACTTTTGCCCAATAGATATCAGCCATTTACGCTTCTCAGTCGTATCCTCCAGCCTCACTCAGCTGCGTGCGGAGGAGGCCTTCCGTGGGTAGTTTTGCCCCTGCCCTCTCTTGCTTCATCCATCATCGCTTGGGCTTCCAGGTAGTGTTTTTTGGGGGGGGGGCGGGCCTATTTTTGCAATCTTCCTTGCCCTTCCGCAGCGTCTGGCGATTGCACGAAATGCAGCCGCCTGCGTCTGCTGGGTGCTGCTGGGATTCTGTGCCTCTGACTCGGCCCTTGCCCCTCCAGTGTACCGCATTTTCGTTCTGAGGAAATCGCTTGCGGCTTTCCAAAACCGCCGCGTTCGGAGGCACATAGGTCGGCACACGGCAATCTTGAGCTCTGCACGCAAACGCCCCGAGTCAAAGCATGTCGATCCGTATTGAATACATCCCACGCAAGCTCGAGTTTGTCAGCGGGTGCGTCCAGCATCCAAACCTCGATCCGTGGGCCATCAACGTACAGGAAGAGTTTCCGTACAGAGCGTTCGACCTGGACCACGGCCCACTCAATCTCGGCCAAGTGTTTGCGTTTACTGCGCTGCTGAATGCCAAGCTGGAGGCACTCGCCCAGGTGCAGACGCAGTGCCCAGAGGCAAGAGTCCGCGTGCTGGCATCCAAGGCGCCTCAGCATCAGGCGAATACAGCGTGCATTCTGTGCAGCTGGGCTGTCGTTCATCTCGGGTGGAGTGCTGATCAGGCGTACGCTCCGTTTCAGCACTTGGCGTTCCCATCGTTCCATGACGCGAGTCGTCTGAACGATTCATTTGGACTCAGCGTTCTCCATGTGCTTCATGGCCTCGAACGAGCATCGCAATGCCGCCTACTTCCGTTCGAGGAGGTTGATATTGAAGACTATTTCGCTCGATTACGAGAGGAAAATGGCGATCTTACTCGCATTTCGACCAAGTTCCTGGCCTTTGCGAGTCCTCGCGAATTAACAGCGAATACTCGTAAACATGTTCGTCCCGAAGCCTTGGTGCCGCACTTCCACCAGCACAATGTGACGCTTGTGATCCGTTTAAGCAAACGATGGTACGATCCTCGTCCATTTCTCCAAGCCGGGATCGCCTTCCTGGACCTCTTTTTCCCGGACGGATCGTGCCCATCGGATTCCATTATGCAGAAATTTGTTTTCGCTTGTGAGCAAACTCCAGGAGCAGTGGCAGTGCATTGCAAGGCTGGGCTTGGAAGGACTGGCACTTTGATCGCTTGCTACTTGATGAAGCACCATCAGTTCACAGCCGAAGAAGCGATTGGATGGCTCCGATTGTGCCGGCCAGGTAGCATTGTGGGTCCTCAGCAGCATTTCTTGCGGAGCAGACAGCAGCAGTTATGGAACGCGCATTCGTCTATCGGCACAAGCAAGGACGTTGGTCATCGTTTGGGCGAGCTCGCGATCTCATCGGACGATGTGGCTATTCATTTTGACAGCAGAGTAGCTCCTACAATTTTAGCAAACCCACCAGCAAAACAGCTCGTAATTCCTGTGTCGTCGCTTCCGCCATCAAAGGGCATTGCGACGCGCAGACGCGGCGCGATCATGGTCAAAATGGACCAATTTCGCAATGGATCATTCGCAGGCGCCAAGAAAAGTCACACCGTGACTCCGATTCCAGGGCGCTCGCTTCCGCCTCGGATCCCAGGAAAGTTTATCCGCTCCGTCAAGAGCTGCGCGCTGAATTCTCCGCCCCCGATGAGAAATACTCTCTTCTCTACAACGCATGCGTCTGACCGATGGCCTGATTTACCTGCAGCCCCGAGTGTGTAGATTATCATATTCTTCTTGAAAATAGGCACCCACGATATTTTTAATTCATCCACTTTCAACCTCATTAAGTCTGTCCCTGTTTTGGGAGCAAGAAACGACCAGGCTTTGGCCTGCGTTCTGAAACGACGCGATTCATGGGGAGTTTCGTAAGAACACGATGAGGTTTCCGCCGACCTTGTGTGTCTTTTGAATCAGCACTGTTCAAGCCACGACAGGCGAGGTCTTGTGAACGATGGAACGACACCGAGACTACGATCGAGATGCAGACCGCCAGCACGATCGGCCACGCAGCGATCGAAGGAGCACTCGCGGTAGAGATTATGCGGATGAACCCGACAAACCATCGCGAGAACGTGAGCGAGAAAGAGACCGAGAGCGAGAAAGAGAGCGCGACCTTCGAGACCGCGACCGCGGAGAGCGATCATCCTACAAAGATCGAGATCGGGATCTTGACAGTCGAGATCGCTACCAGGATCGACCCCGCGACCGTGACCGCGAGATTGAACATGAACGATACCGCGACCGTGGTCGAGACCGAGAGAAAGATAGATCGGCTGTAAGCGTTGCGTTCTCTCGTCCGGCAACGTATGACCCAAGGCTTGCGCAACGCACAGCACAGCGACAGCACCGTGGAAACGGCTATGACGATGATGACGACTATCATTATGAAGACAACGCCCGCTCAAAGCAATTGAAGGACGAGCTCGGACTTTCAGACGAAGAGCAAAATGACGACCTTCGCAGTTCAACTGGATTACGCGCTGGGGTTTCTTCGGCAACAGGAAATCGAGATGCACAAAAGCTCCAGACCCAGTATGATCAGGCACTGAAGGAGCTTCAAACTGCGCGAGACAATGAACAAAAGGCTCAAGAATCTCTCAGTAAACTCCAGCTGCTCAGCAAGTCTCAGACTGCGATTCTGAAGACCACGATGATCAAGAAAATCCAGGAAAAAGAAGACCTCTTGGACGAAATGAATGGAATTATCAAGGAGCTGGAGGGGAAACTACAGGCTGCAGGGGCTGCAGTAGAACCGTACACACCATCGCAACCGAGAACGGCGGAGTCATCTTCATCGTCTGCAGCGTCAGTCGAGTCTGACGCAATTGCAGAAATCGGAGCAATGAAAGCGGAAATCGACCGTTTGACTGACGAAAACAAGTCTTTGAAACAGAACGCCACAAAGGCAGGCAATGATCCCAAATCCCCATCAAAGCAAACAGTTGAAACTGATATTGTGAGCAAAGACAAGTTCGAGAAGTTGGAAGCCGAAAAACGAGCACTCGCTCAGCAGTTGAAGGATTCACAGCAACAAGTGAAGACTCTTCAGGACGCAACTCCAGCGATATCACCCCCTCCAGCTCCAGCTCTCGCTCCGACATCGACCCCAAACAACGCTGAAATGAGCATCCTTCAGCAAAAGGTAAGCGCAGATCCACCTGGTTTCCGCGCAGTTGCGATGGTCTATTTACGGTACATCATCATGAAACGCAGTTGGCTGAGGCAGAAAGTGCCCATCAAAAGGCTCAAAAAGCGGTGAGTGGCTAGCTCTTGTCGTATAGGATCCATTATTGTTTGCAAATCTGATCCCACGATTGGACGTAGATTCAAAAACTCGAAAAAGATCTAGCGGCAGCAGTTCATAGTCAAGCTGCAGCGTCGTCCGAAGCAGCCAAAGCGAATTCTGCAGCGGGAGAAGCAACTAAAGAAAAGTTGAAGAAGGAAGAAAATCTTCTGGTAAGTTTCTCGAATGCTTGTTGACGCGTGGCAGATAAACTGACCGATTCAACGGCTCCGGCTCCGTATAATCACGTAGGCTCAAGTGAAGAAGTTGGAGACTCAAGTAAATGATTTGCAAAACCAGCTCGATGAAAAAGTGAAGGAATTGCAAACAAAGGAGGCCGGATGGGAAGAGAGACATTCCAAATTGAAGACGACTGCTGAAACTGAGCTCAACAAAATCAAAGAGCAGGCAAAGAAAGCAATTATCGATCTCAAAAAGAAGCTCGAGAGTACGTCCAAGAATCACCAGCAAAAGCAAAAAGCACTCGCGGATCTTCAAATCCAATTGCGCAAGCAAAAAACCGATTTTGTGTCGCTGAAATCCCAGATCACAAACCAAAACCAGCAATTCCCAATAATGGCAAAACAGTTGGCTGAAAAGGTCACCCAACGAATTCAAAAGCAAGCTGATGCCATGGCTGGAGTGGTCGAGAACTACAAGCGCGAAGTAAAGGAGCGCAAGCGTTTGTTCAACCTTGTGCAAGAATTGAAGGGTAACATCCGTGTGCTATGTCGAGTTCGCCCAATCTCCAAATCAGAGATATCCAATGGAAGTAAAATGATTTGCAAATTTACACCCGAAGAAATTACTCTGGCCGGTGAGAAAGGAAAAATGAAAAGTTGGGAATTCGACCGCGTTTTCGACATGCATTCGACTCAAGATCAAGTGTTCAACGAAGTCAAGCCACTTGTCACCAGCATCTTGGATGGATACAGTGTATGCATATTTGCATATGGACAGACGGGATCGGGTAAAACGTTCACCATGGCTGGTCCCTCGGAAAGCCCAGGTATCAATACGAGATCGCTGCAAGAGCTATTTGAACGCAAAAACCACCGCGCCAAAGAATACCAGGATGAGATCACAGTGAGCATCATGGAAATTTACAATGAGCAAATTCGTGACTTGATTGCACAGGATGTAGCAAACACGAACTTACAAGTACGGCAAGGGCCGACGGGAAATTTTGTCCCTGGTTTGACAACGGTTCCCGTTCAATCTCTGGACGAGGTGTTTGAATTAATCAAGCGCGGAAACAAGAACCGCAGCACGCACGCGACTGACATGAATGAACATAGTAGTCGAAGTCACTCGATATTATCCATTCAGCTAAAGAGTATCAACCTTGTGACGAGCACTGTCGCGAACGGCAAGCTGTTCCTCGTCGATTTGGCTGGGTCTGAACGACTTTCAAAGACGGGTGCTGAGGGGCAGCGGCTGAAGGAAGCCCAAAACATCAACAAGTCATTGTCAGCACTAGGTGATGTGATCGCTGCTCGTGCAAGTAAGGCGAAGCACGTACCATATCGCAATTCATCTCTGACGTACCTACTTCAAGATGCATTGGGGGGTGATTCCAAAACATTGATGGTGGCGTGTGCTAGTCCAGTCGACTACAACAGCGACGAATCGTTTTGCACGCTGAATTTCGCGTCGAGAACGAGAAGCGTCGAAATGGGCAAAGCAACCAAGAACGTTTCACAGACATCTGTGAAAGACAAAGAGTGAGATCATCCGCATAAGTAATATTGTGGTTTCCTGGCTTTGCCAACATTTGCATTTCAGCTTAACAAAAACATTCAATCGTAGGAACGACGACATCAACAACTCCATTGTGGTTTTGAACGCGTATCATTTTTTACTTAGCCATATTCCAAATATTGATCATAGCTGAAGTACACATGTTCTACAGCTTAGCTCTGCGCAATCTTCGAGCTCTACGAGAGTCGATTTCCTCTTCGGCAGCATCAGTGCGCTCAATGTCTTGTTCATTATTGCCTTGAGATAAATCTTCGGCTTTCTCGGTTTTTTGTCTCTTTGATCGCTCCACAACGTTAGTGGTCGCCTTGCGTTTGCTTGAATTAGAATTCTGCTTAACTCGGTCCACTGGTTTTCGGGTGCTGCGTGTTGTCATTTTTTTCTGAGGGCTTTCAGTCTTGTCTGTGTAGCTCGTTTCCTCGGCATTTTCATCACTTAGTTTCTCTGCACTGTTCTGGTCGTGATCTTGCTTAGACTCGAGAGCCGTCCTACTTTCATCTTCAGTCATTTTTTGCTGAGAAATCTTATTTAGAGAATGCGTTTGTGTCGGGATTGATCCAGCCATGACAACACCTTCGGTTTCAAAATCTGGCACCTCTCCATGATCAGCGTATTCATCATTTTCTTGCTCTGCAGTTCTCGGCTGATCCTGGGTGATGTTATCAGAGCCCTTTACACTAGAAGCAGCTGTTTCAGTGCCTATCTGAAGGTTTATTGATTGCACACCTTCTGCTTGATCAGACTT
The DNA here is from genome assembly GCA_023335835.1 of Elongisporangium senticosum. Taxonomy (NCBI): domain Eukaryota; phylum Oomycota; class Peronosporomycetes; order Pythiales; family Pythiaceae; genus Elongisporangium; species Elongisporangium senticosum. The sequence continues at coordinate 37,083 of JAADVQ010000040.1, read as the reverse complement.
CTTTGGTCCCTTCTTCGTAATTGTCAGTGCTGAGTGGAAGTCGAACACATACCGCCAAGAAGAATCAAGAAGGTCGTCTTGTTTGGGGACTTGATCAAAACGTTGCAGCTGTTGTTCAAAGTATGACCGCAACTGCTTCGTGCTTGAGAACTCCATATGCGAAAGGTATGGTCGTAGAGACTCCAAAAAACCAAAATACTCATGTTTTTCAAGAGAAAACCGCACACCTTCGCACACAAATCGAAAAAAAGGAGCACGTAACGACGGGGCAATTTTTCCAACACCAAGGGATTGGCTGAACTTCCTCGCTAAGTCTCGTAGTTCGGATTCGGTATTTTCAATGCATTGCTGAAGTTCTTCACATATTGTGTCATATTCTTCAGAATCGGGCGGAATGTCTGATAATTCGTCTCTCATACTAAGTATGGATCCAAAAAGTCGGCGCAGTGCTGTCATTTGGATTTCCAAGTATCGAATCGGCGCTTCTGTCTTCACTTGTTTGCTGAAAAGTTTTACAACTTCTACACTTGGCGTTCCGTTGTCAGTAAAATACTGGAGTATAGCAGCAGCCTGACCCTTGTTACTTGGATTGCACAATGACGTTTTCCCAATTGCAACCAGCAGTTCAGCTTTAAGTAGCTGTTGAACCTTCAAATCGCTCGATTTATTGCACATGAGACCAATCTGTTCACTGTCAGCTTGATCCGGTTCGGGCTCCTCCATTTCCATTTCATTATCGAAGTACATTTGAGTCAGTAAAAGAAGAGATTTTGGGATTGACCAATCCAATGCATTAAACGGAGGAGGCGAATCTCGTAACTTTTCAGTGAAGAGACAGGAAGTATCGCAAAAGATAATAAACGCACATCGTTGAGCATCTCTGACAAATTTCGCAATTTCTTCATCTTCTAAAGGGATATCTTCCATATCTTCAGGAATAAAATCGTCCATCACTTCAGACTCTTTCGTCTCTTCATTGGAGTTTGATCTTATTTTTTGCAAGTGCATTTCGAGGACAGATATCAAGGATTCTTCAAGACAAGAGCGAGAATGTAAAATAGCTGCTATATGGTCCTGTGCGGACTTCGTCTTGTCTGAATCGATCCCAGACACACTATCGGAGCCAATTGGGGCATCAGTGGTCTTGAAAATTGGACTTGTCACCCAAAGCAAATCCGAGTACAATATCATCAATGCATTCTTGACGATATCTTCATGACGAAACCCAGCATCAAGGGCCACAATGTTTTTTGACCGTCGATACACCAACTCGACAAGCGCTGCACCCATCATTTGCATTCGCGAAGTCGTAGAGGAGTTGACTGAATCGATAGTTGGCAAAATTGAAGATGGAAAATACTCGCGGGGGTTCAAATGTCGGATCATGCATGTCAATCGGCATAGGGCAACGCGCAACGCGTATTCTACGTCACTGATTTCTCTTTCCTTTGTAGATCTGGTTTTTCGGCTGGCACTGCTGTCCATACCCCTGTCTCGGCTCTCTTGAACAAGCTTTTCATCACTCTCAAGCAATGATTGAATTTTGTCCAACACAGTTTGAAAAATTTCATGTATCACAACCTCGGCATCACGTTTTACCGTTTCGTGCTCTGCTTGAAGCAGATGGCGAATTGCAAGCGACAGGCTTGCCAGCAATTTTTCTTCAGAATGATTCAGGAATACGTGCTTCAGTCTTTCAAGTAGATCCTTGATATGCCCATGATGTTGACCAATAACGTCACTACTCAGGGAGAGCATTGGAATCAACTCGACAACCAAAAACAGCTTTTGTGCATCCGATTGATACTGGATCAACAAATCCGGGATTTCCTTACAAAATGAGACGGCAATTTCTTCCTAGAAATTAAAATAACTCCGAGTTAGAATCTCAAATGCCTCGCGCTTTCAAGAAACTGAGGGAACAACTTACTTTGTCTCTGGCTGCTTGCTTCTTTAGAGCAGGTGTGTTAGCTTTATCAGATTGCTCGCATACAATTTTGCGGATAGAACCGACAAGCAGCCACATTAAAATTGATTGTTGGTCGCTTGACAGATCTGGGGTACTCTTGTCGGCAAGTAGCATGTTTGTTATAAGCTTCCAGTCATGAAGTACCTCTACAAAGATATCAAAGTTCGTCAGTTGCTGCGATAATATCGTTATCGAAAAGTAGCACAGAAAATACTCACGACAATCGTCGAGGTTCCAAAAGGCATCGACAAGAATTTCAACAGATTCAACCGGAATACCATGATTGCGGATATTTTCTTCTGCAAACTCCACAAGCGCAATAGCTTGCGTTTCCAGCTGTTCCTTCTTCAGCTTTGAATTTTTCTTTGACTCTGCAACGCCAAAAGCATCGTACTGCATGCAAACAAACTCTGCAGCTGCCTTCCGAATGCTGCCACTATTGGGTTCGAACACAAGCTTTTCAACAGCCTGCAAGTCGTTGTCCGTAGTAACAAGGCCCCGCTTATCAGCCGCGATCAGCAGTTGGATGCACGCTTGAACAACGTAATCATCAGCATCGTCGCACATTTCCAAAAATCGCGGGAAAAATCGCGAGTTGAACAATTCCAGTTTTTCGGTGAATTCTTCAATCTCGTAGAAGTGTCGCAATACATTAACTGATGCAAGTCGAACCGACGCTTCCTTGTCATTCAGCATCCAGCCCAGATACTTCAAATAACTATCTTTCAAAAAATGATCCGGGAGTTCTGAAACCCACTGCTTCAACGCTCGGGCACTTTCCAAGCGAATTTCAGGCATCACATCACGAAAGCGGTGCACTAGAACACCATTAAAAATCAGATTGATGATGTTCGTGGCTTGGCGCAGGCGACTTTCAAACATCTGCTTGTTTTCTTTCAAGAGCTCACTCTTTTTTGAGGCGGCATTTTTCGAAGCCACTCTGTCCGCATTCACCTGTCGGTTTACCACAGTTAGCTGATGCGTTATCGTTCTCGCACATCCAACCAACGCACTGCCAATCGCAAATACACCGACTGTTGTTGTATGTCGGATCGCACGCACTTCCGCACTAAGATTGAATTGCTCATGAGTACAGCAGTATACATATTCCAACACCAGACAGAAAGACGTATCATACCTAGAGAGAGTCGTCATCCAGTCGACAATATTGCCCACGACATCGGTGCTGACCAGTAACTCACTCTCGATACACTCATTGACGAATGCACTCCAGAACTGAACAAAGTTGCCCTGGAATTTTTTGAGCGATTTGAATCGAGACGCAATTGGATATCCGTTGTTTGACTTTGCAAGGTCTTCGACCACAAACTGAACCTGATGGCCCCAGCGTTAGAGGTATGGTTCACGCAAGTACTACGGTGAGCTCCGTCACTCACCATATCGTTCATATCAATCTTGTCCAATGCCTCGGTGTCTCCAATTAATTGATTGTCGCCGCCACACGCCTAATGCAATGCAACAGGGGTTAGTTAGAGAGATTCCTGCAATTTGCCTTCGCATGAGTGCAAAACAACCTCCAAGATAAAGTTGAGCAGCTCCCGTGTGCCTTGATCGTTATTTTCCTCATATCTCTCTCTCCAGCGCGTCATCAAATCGTTTAATGCTGGCTTCTTGCGTGTCATTGCATCTATAAACAACGAGCCATCTTATTAAAACTCCGTGCCATCAGATCAAGCGGGATCGACTCTTACCAAAAAAGGAATCATCATCTTCGTCGCTCTGTTCTTCATCGCGCTGTAGATTCTTCTTCGGTTGCCGAGATCTTGCTGCTCTCTCATCGGGCACAGACCGCAGTCTGGGCTTTCTTGCACGTGGCGTTGCACTCTTCTTTGGCGACAGCGGGGCAAACGTCTCATCATCTTCTTCATCATCTTCTAGGTCGTCTCCCTCACTCGACATTGCTTCGTCGCTAACATGGATCAAAGGCAAACAACACGGCGGGAAAAGGTCAGCAACATCCATCATATCGGCCGCTGCTGCTGCAGCACAATCGTACCTCTGCGCATCTGCTTCGTCGTCTTCATCCGGCCGCTTGTCTTCCACCTCGTATATGGTCTTGGGCGCATTGCGAGTGCGTTTGCTGCGTCGTGCCTCCATGGCTCCCGCTTCACTGGAGCAACCCACTTCGCGAGTGACGTTTGTTGCCGTTCGCGCGCACTCGAAATGGCGCGGGTGTGGCAAAAGGGAAATCTCCCTCTATAAGAGCTGCTGACAAATACCGATAGCTGACCGGTATGTTGGGCACTCGCGCATGTCTCATTTTTAGCCAATGGTCGGCCAAGCATCTTTCTGACATCACCGCGTCGAGACGCAGCTAGGCCGTTGATTGGCTGAAAAGGGTCACCCGAGTTTGAAGCTGCCTGGTCGCAAGGCACGCACCTGGTACTGATGGTGGGTCGGTTGGAAGGGCGGCCATTTCTGGTTTCCGCGCCCATCGCCCTCCAGAGAAGCAGAGACAATGGCCGAGGCCGCTGCTCAATCGCCCGACCAGAGCGCTGCCAAGGATGGCACGATCCACGTCAAGGTGCTGCGCGCGCGTAACCTGCCGACCATGGATTTCGGCAAGCGCCAAGACCCGTTTGGTACGACAGCAGTGTTGGGCTTCGTTTCACGCGGGAACATCGGATCTTATTGACGTGATTATGCGTGTGCAGTGCGCATCCAGTTGGAAGGCGCAAGCCCCAAGCCGTGGGCGACCACGGACCCGGTCTTCCAGGGTGGGACCAATCCCGAGTGGACCGAGCAGCTCAACAACGAGCTGGAGCTGTTCTTTGACGCCAGCGTGGTTGCCAAGGACGTGATTCTCACGGTCGAGGTGTTCACGGACGAGTCCGGCGACGACCTCATTGGCACTGGCCAGATCAACGTCGCCACTGTCGTGCGCCAGCAGAAGACGAGTGCGTGAATCTCTCGAGATGGATCGTGTGCCCTGTCTATGTTTCCTAATCAAATTTGGATGCATCACAGCGGAAACCGAGTACACGGTGCGCTTGAAGGACGGGCTCGGCGGCTCAGCGACCCGTGGTGAAGTCGTGCTGGCTGTGTGGTTTGGACCACCCGTGCGCAAGGCTTTCCGTGCTGCGCAGCGCGCCAGCAAGCTGCTGGATGCACGTGACTCGCTCGTGGACACGGCGTACAAGCTGTTCTATGGCGCCGTGAGCCCCTTTTCCAAGTACTTCCAAGGGTGAGTCATTCCGTTGCATGATTAGCTGGAGTGCGCAGGTATTGACGCCGCTGCTGACATGTATCAGGCCTGTGGATGTTGTGAAGAAAAACCGGAAGTTGGGAGCTGCTCTTGCTGTCGTTGCGGGTATCGTTGCAGCCGGCGCCGTCGCACTTTTCCTGTTCTTCGCGATCCCGACTGCGATTGTTGCAACGCTCACGTTCCCATTCTGGATCGTGCCGTTCCTGCTCACAGGCTTCTTCACGTCGCCTCTATGGGTGCCAGTCTTGGTGGTTGCTGGCGCATTTTTGGCTTTTGTTGGTACCTTCGTACTCGGACTCGGCGTTACGTCGCTGCCTGTGCGTCGCAAGGGCGCGCTGCTCACGACGAAGATCAAGAACAGTGACGTCGGCAAGCGCGTGGTGTACGAGAAGACCGACTAAGCTGAAGTGACGTGCATGCTGTTAGCTGTTTTGCGTATGGTTAAGTTTAATGAAGATGTTTCCAAAACGCAATTGCAGTCCAAACCGAGGCGAGTATTTTTTATAACTTAGTGCTAACTACAACGATCGCTTCTTGGCTCGGGGTTCACTCTGCATACACTACGAACAGGTTTTCTAGGAATTGTTTGCAGGACGGCGGAGCACCGTCGGGTTTTCTTCCTTTGCTCATCTGAGCAGATCATGTGTTTTCTTGGGAGGGCAGGGCTCATTGGCTTCTCCTCGTCATCTTCTGTTTATCCGCTCTCGTTCAGGTGTTAAACGGCTTCATCTTCATTCATATTTGCTTGTCATTTAAACTGCGAGAAAGTCGAGCTCGTCGTTCATTTCGGACGAGCAGTAGCTCGCACGGTTGCTGAACGAGTCATCTTTCATCTCGTCTTGGCTGTACACCTCGGAGTACTCATCCAGTGCGGCTGACAGACAGCTGCTGCGTCTGTCGCGATGAGCCAACTCTTCGCTGAAAGTGAGCTGATCCACGTCCATGTTGCCTTCAATCAATTCCTTCGGCATCTTCTTTTGCTCAGCCGGCGACAAGTTGGTCAAAACCATGTCCAACTGGGACTGGCGCATCTCGACTTGCTCTTCCAGCTGCAGAACTTGCTTCTCTTTATCTTCGAGGAACTCAATCAGGTCACGGATCTTGCTCTGCTTGTCCTTAAGCAAGTCCACAAGAAGCTGGTTCTCGCCCTGAAGACGGCAAACCTGGCCATTAGCGGTCTGCACGCTGTCAGAAAGGTTCTTGGAGTTTGCCTTCAGCTGCTCATTCACCTTCTCAGTCGACTCGAGGCGGTTCTCCAGAGACTCCACCTCGCGCTCCATGAAGCCCAAAGCGCCGTTGAGTTCATTGATGCGAGACTGCTTGTCGACCACGTTCTTGAACAAAAACATGTCCAAATTCAAGTGAATGTTTTCGGTAAAACCGGCATCCGTCGTGCTCGACTCGGACATGCCAATCTTGCCCGACTCCACTTGCTCCTTCAAGCTTTTGGTAATTTCATCCACCAGCAACTGTTTGGTGGACAGCTGCATATAGAGGTTGCAGATCTCACGGTCCTTCTCCATCATTGCCGTGCGAATTTTCTTGACTTCCATCGCACGCACGTGGTTGCTTTCACGAAGACTCGCAATCAAATTGACCTCAATGTTTTCAGCCATGCTCTTGGGAGTAGTTTGTGACTCAGAGTCGCTGGCGCTCGAAAGCGATGCAGTATCGCCAGAGAGACGCATCTGGCGGGGATCCAGGCTCATGCGGCGTTGGTTTGATAGAGAACTACGAGCCTCCGACTCGCGCATCTTGGAGGCAAACAGAGAGCTGACGTCTTCCACACGCTTCATGAGCGTCGAGATCTCTTCGTCTTTTCCTTGAATTTCTTTCTGAAGCGACTCCACACTCTGCGTCTTAGCATCGAGTTCCAATTGGAAGATCACTTCAGCTTCGTGGCGGATCTTTTCTTGCGTTTGAACCTTCTCTTGTGTCTCGGTCAGCTTCTCTTCAAGTTCACGCACCGCAGTCGTGTTGGAGGCTTCAATATCGTCGTTAATCTTCTTCATCTTTTCATTCTCCGACTGGATCTTAGAGCTCTCGTGGACCAGATCGTCCAGCTGAGCGCGCAGCTCGTCAGCCAAAAGCGCGCTCTGCTGACTGTCGTCGTTGCAAGCTTGCTTGTTCTTTTCATACTCGACCAGCTTCGCCACACGTGCTTGTGTGACAGGGTCGATGAGCCACGTAAGGCTTCGGTCATGTTGCATGAGACGGTAGAGTACTTGCATCACCGCTTCAGTTGAGTTCTTCACACCCTGAGTCGACTCCATAACCTTGGTTGATCCGTTGGCCACTTGCTCTTGAGATAGCTCCTTCAGATTCATCGCCACCGGGTCGTCCAGGCTGAAACTGCGCGTGAACTGCAGCGCAGAGTTCAGTGAGTCTGCAAAGTCGGCACCATGGCGCTCTCCCTCATCCGAAGACTCGGCATCATCCACAGGAGTCCAGTCGATTGAGCTCAGGGACTGAGTCATATCCACAGGCGACTGGCGGGGAGATCCCTCCAGCAAATTTTCATATGTGGGCACACGCGAGAGCGAGACCTCGCTGAACATGTCGTCGTAGAACGCCATCGAATTGGACGACTGCGTAGAAGCAATGGACGCTGACAGGTCGACACGGGATCGGTCCAGCGTCTTGGTGGGGCTCGGACCGGAGGTTTCTCCATTGGGTTTAATACCCATGGTCTTGCCAGTGAGCACTCGAGGCTTGTTGAGCTTGGAGCTGAACTGTCGAATGTCCGGCACACTGCTCTTGCGAGGCAGCTTCTGCTTGTAGGTGCCATGACCTTCATTTGGATCGTTGTTCTCTTTGTCATAGGGAGAAGGCATGGCGTATCGAGCAGGAGAGCGCAGATGGTCCCCATCATCGGTCGACAGTTTACGGCGCTTCATCACCATCCCGTTGGCGCCAGCCATGGGGCCAACGGTCTTCAGATTGTTCACAGGTGCGCAGCTGGGCTGCTTCTTGATCATCTTGGCCCGGGGTGGCGACATGGCGCTCTGCTTCATCTGGCGCACGCGCAGGATCTCCTTGGCCTGGGACTCCAGGATATCCACCAGACGGTTGTCCTTGAGCACGTTGGCGTTGGCGCGACACGCGCCGCTCAGCGCACACACGAGCTCCAGCAGCTCTTCTCTCGATCTCGGTCCACTGCTCACGCTTGGGTTCATCGTCGCCTTCACGCCGAACGGGAAGGCCTGGGTCATGGCCATCGGCATCGTCTCGACCATCTTGTGTGATTCTCCAACTGTGTCACACGATCCAAGGAATCGAAGCGTCCCACGGCCACAAACTGCTCGCTCTGAGAAGCGAATGGCGCAATCAGCTCAAGTGACGACGTGACGCGCCGTTCGAGAGGAGACGGGAGGGCGGGCAGGTGAGCGGGTGAAAGGAAGGATAGACCTGGGTCGAGTGGCTCTCTGGACGCAGGCCGAGAGACGCACAGGACGCTGGAAGAGAGCAGGAGGGTGAGCCGAGAGGGCAGGCGGCAGGCCGTCGCGCTGCTGCTGCTGCCGTCGGCTTGGGGTCTGGGTGAGCAAATAAATACTGACTGGCCCCAAGTTTCTTCTTCTTCCATTGGGATCTGGCCCTAACCCCAAGGCCCATGCGAAACTTGTGTGTGTGTGTGGCTGAACCGCAAGGGTCAACTATTAGTGTGCGCCACACAAGATATTCGGTACCAAGATCGCTGGTTGAGTCTGGGCGGGTGTGCCACACTAGTCCAGGGAGATCCAACAGCAACTTTTGCTAAATAGTGTGGTTTGCGTAGAAGAAGACTGACCGCAATCGGTCGAGAGAGTGGGATGACGAGCGCGCGAAAGCGATTGGGGAGCCAGAAGCGGCAGCTGAACTCCTTCGGCCCCAAGAGAAGAAGGAGGAGCCCCAGCTGTCTCCAGCTGAGCATGTCGGTGTCGCAGTGCTGGAGTCATGTCTTCTGGGGCCGCAAGCGACAGCTCAAGGCGATGGGTCCGAGAAGAAAAATAGCGAACAACACGTCCAGAACAAGAGTGGTTCTCCCACTTTTCAGCAGTCCAGAGCAGTCATGCGCGGGACTGACAGGTGCAGCTGTGTGGCCAGTTGGTAAACCAGAGCCGATTTCCATGGATTACTCTACGGATGTGTCACACTGCTGCATTGGAGTGAGTGGGTTGCAAAGGCGATGCTGGCGCCGAGCTGCTTCTGCCTCTCTGCGCTTGGTGATGAAAGGACGGGCAATGAAGGTTGCGGCTCTCAGCGCCAAGACATGTGCGCAGGAGCGAGTGGACGGCCCCTGGATGGTGGTGGTGCTGGATTTGGCAAGACGATCACCATTGATTGTGCTAGATGAAGCCATAGTCGTCGGCTTTGGATCAGCAGCTCGACCTAAAAAGCGTCGTCGCATCTCTGAGGTTGAGTTGTTCAAGATCACTTGTGTGTGATGGATGCTGCTTCCTGGGCGTTCATTAAAATGTGATCTTTAGAATGGACTCGCACGAGCATACTCTGATACAGTCGGACATCGATGAAAATCCAAGAAACGGGTCCTTACGCATCGTATCGCTCGCTGCCATGATCTACAAAATTTCCTCACGGCACAACAATGGATTTCCATCTGGGATGTCTGCTCCGAGGCCTTGGCAGGGTCGTCTGCGTCAGTATTTGCAACCTACTGAAGTCGTAGGGGATCTCAAGAACGAGCTCAAGCATACAGCACCAGACCTCTACCACGTTGTATTATGATAATGCTGGAAATGTAAAGAAACAGCGTCGAATAAAGAATGCCATCGCAAACAGCGCACAAAGTGGAGATCTGGCTGACGAGTGGACTTCCCAAGAAAGCCAAGGTACGCGATGAACGTGCCCGAGAGCGTGTGGCAGATCCAATGAAACCCGGAAGTATATTCATGTGCTAGGTCAGCTACCTCAGTGTGTGCTGGAAGAGTGCAAATAATCGCCGGTGGAGAAACAACATCAAGAGCAAGCCGAGTGGATCACGACGTCAACGCATGTGTACTCGCAAGAGGTAGACATGCAATTTGTGCTTCGAAGGCCGTAAAAGTTGTGAACCAGATCGAGCTACTGGAGGGCCGCTCACTCTAGACTGGGTGGTTCCTATCGAGGACAATACTGCTGACTTAAGAAATCGGCTTTTGGGCAACATTGCATCCGATAGTACCAGCAAATCTATCCAGAGCTGCTCTCGTGATATGAACTTCGAGCTTGAACGATCATTACGTGCAAGCCACATGATCATGATTGAAGTTGTGGGAGCAGAATTGCGGACAAGTGATTTCAATGCCACAATGAATACGCTACTCTCGAAATGTTTGGACCAATCCTACCGAGATCGCTTTCCAATATGCTGGTCATAGAAGTCGGTCCATATTGGATGCGATCAGTGTTGAGTTTGATGATGAAAATCTGGATTATTTCGGTCGTTAGTTAGGGGCTGTGTTTTGCTGTTCTTCGATTGCATTGTTGGTCCGTAGCGGAGGATTACAGGCGTGTTCTTCTTGTTAAATGGCCATGGATCGTTGATTCGTCGTGATGGAAAGAAATTGAATCGCAATTACGAATTCAAGATTCTGCACGCAAGCAAACGAGCGCATAGAGATCATAATATGCCAACAAACCAAGAGTCAAGTGTGACCACGTGAGGTGACGAAATGTTAATATGACGAGAAGGTACGTGCACTCAACAATCGATGAATGCGCTGGTGTGATTTTCATGAGCTCTCGGAAGCAGAACCTGAAGCTTGAGGATCTCTCAAAGATCTCGACCATCCCTTGAGAGTCAAGTGATCACGGATCACGAGACTTGATTTGGTGTGGACCACGGGGTCTGAATAGTCGCTGTCGGCTCAAGCGCGACTAGTGGTGGCACAATTTGATTGGCTGAAGAAGACAGCAGCAGGAATTCGGAGGAAAGCATGGGGCTGCGTTTCGCAGAGCCTCTCCGTCCCTTGAGAAAAGTGGCCGCGCTCCAACAGACGCCGCTGCTAGAGTCATCCGAATCTCATATTCCGAGGCGTTTCAAAGAGCTGGGACAGTCTCCAGTTCGGCTGACCTCTGCGTTTTGGCCATGTCATTCGGCATTCTCATGTGGACTGGTTGAATAATGAGGAGGGGGTACAATTCTGACTGTCAAGCCAACAATTACCACTGAATCCGACATGGCTCGGATATCTTGCGCTGTTGACCACCGAAGTGACGTAATTTTTCAGTCGGTTTCTTTTTTTCCTGCCCCGATTGACTCGCTACGTTTCGGAGAAACGGAAACACAACGGACGAAACCTCAAGAATACTGAACCCAAATGCAACAACACCTGGCAGGTAAATTACCGCAGAGGTCTGGTCGCCTCGATTCTTTTGATTGGCCCAAAGATGCAATTCACTCAAACAATGCTCGAGAAAAAAGGCAACTTGAAGCGTAAATTACCGTACCGGTACGGATCCAGGAAAATACAGGAAGATTCGACTTTTGACGAATCACATCCGAGCGGCCGTTTCTGACGGAGATGTGGCAGTAATTTATGGCCGTTTTTTTTCTCCGAAGTGCGTTGCAAGAAGAGGGCCAACCGCTTCGAAGCGGCTGCCACCGCCTCACTCACTCGCGGTTTTCCCCTCCTCCGCTTCTCTCCGTCCGCCTCTTCCTCTCGACCACCAAGATCGACCAAGAAGCGTCCATGGCCGGCCAGAGCAAGCAGACGCTCTACGGCACCAGCTCGCTCGAGACCAACGACGCGCACCATGCTGGCGCCAGTTCTGCGACGCGACGACGCCGCCTCGTGCTGGCAGCGCTGGGGGCGCTCGGTTGCACGGCGCTGCTGGCGCTGTCGCTCGGCGGCCACCTGGGAGACACGCAGGCGTCGTCCGCCTCGCTTAAGCAAGAGGCGGACGCCATTAACTGCTGGCAGAGCTCGTATATCGATGGCGAGGCCAAGATGATGGAGAAGATCGCGGGCCTCAAGTGGAAGAAGACCAAGAACAAAGACTCGTACATCCGCGTGAACACCGCCAAGCAGTTCCAGGAGATGCTGGGCATCGGCGGCGCATTCACGGAGGCGTCTGCGCTGCAGTTCGCGAAGCTGTCGCCGGACAAGCAGGAGGAGATCCTCAAGCTGTACTGGGACCAGGACGAAGGCTCGGGCTACTCGTTCGGCCGCATCCCCATGGGCTCGTGCGACTTCTCCGAGAGCTCATACAACTACGCCAATGTCGTGAACGACACGACCATGACGTACTTCGACTCAGGCGTCGAGCACGACTCCAAGTTGCTCATCCCGTTCATCCAGCGCGCGCTGGAGAAGAACCCGGACATGAAGCTCTTCCTGGCGCCCTGGAGCCCGCCCGCGTGGATGAAGCAGGCCAGCGAGACGTACATCCCGAGCATGCTGGGCTCAGCCACGCCCATCGGGCTCAACCCGGAGTTCCAGGAGGCCTGGGCGCTCTATTTCTCCAAGTTCATCTCGGCCTACAAGGAGCAGGGCATCAACTTCTGGGGGCTCACGCCGCAGAACGAGCCCGAGTTCGCGGCGCCGTGGGAGGCCTGCGCCTACAACTCGTCCTTCCAGGCCGACTTCGTGGGCGAATTCCTCGGCCCGATCATGAAGCGCGACCACCCGGAGGTCAAGATCATGGTCTTTGACCACAACCGCGCTAGTGTGTGGCAGTGGGCCGACGAGATCTTCAACCACCCGACGGCCAGCGACTACGTGGATGGCATCGCGTTCCACTGGTACGACGAGGAGCGCTACATGGATGGCGTGGAGTTCCACGAGCGCCTGAACGACACACACTTCGTGGACACGAGCCGCTTCATCCTCGCGACCGAGAGCTGCAACTGCCCGGGCGTGGCGCACGGCAAGGAGGCATGGTTCCGCGCGCAGCGCTACGCACACGACATGATCACGGACTTCAACAACTGGGTCGTGGGCTGGGTGGACTGGAACCTCATCCTGGACCACACGGGCGGCCCGAACCATTTGGGCAACAACTGCGACGCCCCCATTATCATCGACGAGACCGAGGCGGACTACTACCTGCAGCCCATGTACTACTTCATCCAGCACTTCTCCAAGTACGTGCCGCCTGGATCGCGTCGCATTGAAGTGGATGTCTCGGCCACGTTTGCCAAGCCCGGCGATGCGCAGCTCTTCCCTCGCTACCCGGCCGAGCTGCACACGTGCGACAACAGCTCTCGCCAGGCGATCCACGTGACGGACGACCACAAGCTGCAGATCACGGGCACGCCGTACTGCATCGACCTGATCAGTCCCCAGTGGGAAGGCCGCCAGGTGGAGCTCGTGGAGTGCCAATACACGGCGCAGTCGTGGACGTTCGCAGACAAACAGATCCGCATGGACAACATGTGCCTCTCACTCAACCACGGCTCAACGCAGGACGGCGTTCGCGTCACGGCTGTGGACTGCGTCAATGACGAGACGCAGGACGAGCACCAGCGCTGGAGCTTCAAGAACGGCACGATGCTCTCGCACGCGTCCGACAAGTGCGTGACTGCTGGGTATTCGTTTGTGCAAGCGGCCGCGTTCACCACGCCGGCCAACAAGACTGTCGTGGTCGTGCTCAACGAGAACACGGAGGACGCGACGTTCGAGCTGCAGGACGGCGAGTACTCCATCGAGACCATCATCCCACAAGGCGCCATTCGCACCTTCTCGTGGTAACTAGACACCTGTCGTCCGTGAGCGATTCATACTTCGTACTAGTAATACAGACCATCGTTTTCTCTCTCTTACTTTAGCAGATCTTCCCACAGATCGCGGTCGTACGGATCTTCTTTTGGCGCTCCTTCTACGGAGGCGGAGGAGGCTGCTCTCGGTCGCACGAGCGGATGGTACTCCTCTGTGCTCGGGTCGGCCGCTGTCTTGGCCACGATCACCATCTCCTCTGGGATCTTGCGCTTCTTGGGCCGCAGCTCGAACACCTCGATGGCTTCCTTGATGTAGCCGGCGTCCAGCTCCGACCGGTCGATCTCCTTCCAGTGGAAATAGTCGCGGATGTGGCGCATGAGCTCATCGCGCACGATCGGCGCGCGGCGCTCGTTGGCCAAATAGATGACCGTCTTGCGGTGCGAAAGCGCCAGGATGGACTGTACCAGCGGCCGCACGCAATGCTTCTCGTAGACCACGTCGGCACAGAGGATACAGTCTACAGAGCACACAACAGGGAGCTGAGCATCCAGTCGAACGGACGGCTGCGTGCTGGCCACTCACCGTAGGGCGGGTTCAGATTCGTCACTGGTGTGCCCCAGGCATGCTGCTCGATGCGAACGCGCTCGGACTCCTTGGCCGTGAGGTTAGCGCGCACGTTGCGCCGGAGCCAAGGAAGCACCGGCCCAATGTCCGTCATCACCACGTCGCACAGCCCTTCGCTGTTGATGGCGCAGGCCATGCCAGGAAGACCCCCGCAGCCCGCGCCGAGTTCGCAGATGGACGTGAACTTGCGGAAGAGCTCGGCGTGCTGCTCGATGAACTTGAGCATGGTCTTGCTGCTGTCCCAGACCGTGGTGCCCAGCACAAACGAGTCCGGGTCCTGCACCACGGCCAGCACACGCTCCTTGGGCTCCTGCCCCAGCTCCTCCTCCTGTTCCTGCTCCTTGGACTGCGGCACGTACGAGATCTCCACGTAGCGCGACCAATGCGTGAACGTGTCCTCCATGGCCAGCGGCTCCGACTCGGTGAAGCTCTCCTCCTCCGCCATGATGGTCGGTCGGCTGACTGATGGCTGGTCTTGCGCTGTACCCATCACATCGCTGGTACTGGTACACTGTACCCATGTCGTACCAGTTCTTTCTCCGAGGAGCTCAATTGACCAGAAGGGCGGGGCGGGTGATGGAGAGCTCGGCGCCCAAGTGCTCCGTGTGCAACCACCACCACGAGCAGGTGTGGCCGGGGGCTGCTGCAGGTGCACATGCCAGCGGATGAGCTGCTGACGCGTGAACTGTGGCTGCACAGGGCGTCAAGTGCGAGATCTGCGGGCATACGGGCAAGAGTCGGCTCTACCAGGCGCTCCAGGTGGATATGATTCATTCATTGCTGCGGAGGTTCCATGGCCATGGGCTCTGATGTCGATTGCTATTGGATGTGATAGAACAAGCCTCCCGCGTACGCCTTCCTGGTGCAGGGCTTCGACTGGTCCAGTGGGGCGGAGACGCAGGGCCTTTGGCAGTTCACTCGGATCCTGCGCAAGCGGATCTTTGCCAACGCCCTGTTGCCGGATGACGACGCCGCCTGCAGACATCTCGTCGCGTTTGGTGCGTGTGATCCTCCGCCTGTGTTTAGTATGGCGAGTCTAGCAGTGGCTGACACCTCGTACGTAGTGGGCGAAGCGCCCATTGGCATGGCGCGATGGCGGCTTGTGCCGGAGCAAAGCGGCCAGATCGTGCTGATCGAGCGCATCGGCATTCTTGAGGCCAAGAGAAATCGAGGCTACGGGATGCAGTTCCTGCAAGCGATCATGCAGGTTTGTTAGCTATGCATGCGCTATTCACAGAGCGGTCGATGGCTAAAGACTCGCGGCTTGTCTGGCGCAGGATATCCAAACGACACTGGCCCAAGTAGAGACCACGCCCATGGCGCTGGTGGCGTACATCCCAGAGCAGGACGCGGAGGCTCCAGTCAAGCTCTTCAGCTCCAGCGGCTTTCAAGTCGACCAGGCGAGGCATGACGTGTGCGGCGTCTCGTCCTATCGCCTCACGCTGCCCTGTTGAACAGAGGAATCCCACAGTCTAGCGCCATGCCAGAGCGTTAATGAATGCATTCTTGACGTCAATCTCCATCACTTGCGTGAAAATCCGCTCATGGCTTCCCTCGCGTGTGTGGCGAGAGAAATGGTGTCGCTGACGAATGCAAGAGACTTGGAGCTTTGCTTCTCCAGCAGCTCAACGCGTTGGCTTGGGAAGCTCATTCCCCAAAGCGTCTTCAGCAGCTCAAGCCCCTCCTCCTTCCGCCATCCATGAAGACCCGACGCCACTTCTTTCGCATGTGCGGCTCGCCCATTCGCACTGTCAAGGCCTCGGAGCTGAACTATCTTGAGGTCAAGACCAAGAAGCAGCTGCGCGTGAACGACGACGTTGCTCCGCTCGACCGCCAGGAGGCCAAGGCTAAGCAAGTGACGCAAGCGCCAGTGGTGCTGGAGCCATTGCGAGTCGACAGTGGCGGCACTGCCATCGGATACTACGGACCTCCGAAAGCGGAAGACTATGCGTGTCCCCCACGCCAATCCGATAAGAGCGGTTCATTGCTCCTCGACGGCGCTCGCCAGGCTAAGATCCCGCTCTTCATGTCGGATGCGTTCGAGCGCAAGCAACAGTATGAAGCGGCTCCGGGCGAAGCTACGGAAGAGCCCAAGCCAACACCAATTACAGCAGCAGTGACTGCTGTGCCAGCCATGAAGCCCCTGAAACAACGCGAGATCCGCATGTCGGAGCTTTCGCTGCAGAAGGTCATTGGCGAGGGCGCCTTCGGCAAGGTCTACAAGGCGCTTTATAAAGGCCGGAGCGTGGCCGTCAAGGTCCTGATCAAGCAGAATCTGAGCGACGACGTCGTGAGCGAGTTCGAGACGGAAGTGAAGATCATGAGTCTGCTGAACCACCCCAACATCTGCCGACTGCTGGGTGCGTGTCTGCAGCCGTACAACCGCGCTCTGGTCATCGAACTTGCGGAGAAGGGATCTCTCTGGAGCGTACTGCGCTCTGGCCGCACAGCTCTGAACACCGCCATGCGCATCAAGTTCATGCTCGACACTGCGCGCGGCATGAGTTATCTGCACCAGTTCCGCCGCCCAATCCTGCATCGTGACCTCAAGAGCCCCAACATGCTGGTGCAAGATGACTTCTCCATTAAGCTGTCGGACTTTGGCCTCGCACGCGTCAAGACGCAGATCCAGACCATGACGGGTAACTGCGGCACCGTGCAGTGGATGGCGTACGTCGATCTCTGCTATCGTCGTCTTGCTGGTTTTGATGCTGACTCGAGTTGCTCGTGCTGTTCTCGTGTAGCCCCGAGGTGCTGGGCAACCGCAAGTACACCGAGAAGGCCGACGTGTTCTCATTCGGCATCGTCATGTGGGAGATCTTCACGGGCCGCTGCCCGCACGATGGTCTGAGCCAGATCCAAGTCGCTCTGAGCGTACTCAACCATGATCTTCGACCCACAATCCCACGCAGCTGTCCACGCGTCATCGCACGGCTCATGCGCACGTGCTGGATCCGAGAGCCGAACCTTCGCCCGTCCTTTGCGGAGCTGGCCAGGGCCATCGCCAAGCACAGCGACGCGATACAGAAGCAGCAGGTCACAGAGATCTAGATGTACTCCAGTAGTTTAGAGTCCGAGTAAGCAAATGTAACCCGTGTGTTCATGTGGAAATTCTTTGATCTGTGACAACAAGACCGATTGGAAACGTTACGTTTTGGATTTGGATCTGGTGGAGGACACGAGCTCTCCTTGTTATCTGGTACCATGAGACTTAAATGTCTATGGCTGAGCCACTTGTACTGTGTGTGCTCAGGCGGAGATGGTCACTTCATGGCGCAGGTCGTTGAAATGGAGGATCCACTTGCCGGCTTCGGTCACCCACTCGCCATGCTCATTCGCCAGCAAGAACGTCTTGGCGTCCAGGCAGAACGACAGTTCGTGGGATTCCGCCGGTGCCAGCAGAGGCGTTCGCTGGAACGCTACCAATTTCTTTAATGGACGGCCGTTGACGCCAGCCTGCGGAGGCTCTACGAAGCCCAGGACGATATTCTCTCCGGCCTTGTTGCCGCTGTTTGCCACCGAGAGCTTCAACGGCCATGCGCACGAGTCAGCACTAGGGGACGGAGTTGTGGCAGTCTCCACCGACAGTGAAGATGCAGGCTCCGTGATCCAGGCCAAGTCGAACTTCGTGTACGAGAGCCCTTCCCCAAACGTGTAGACCGGTGTTCCCGTGAAGAAGCGGTACGTTCGCCCCGGGTTTCCACTGGCCTCCACAGGGCGCATGCTGTAGTCGTAGATCGAGACCTGCTTGGTGAACTCTCCGTCGTAGAACGTCTGCGTGAGACGGCCGGACGGGTTGTACGCTCCAAACAGCACATCGGAGATGGCCTGGCCACCAGACTGGCCCAAATATCCAGCAAAGAAGATGGCGCCGACCTTGGGGTCATTCTTGTACGGCGCCAAGTTCACGCTGCCGCCCGAAATGAGCACCAGAATGACGGGCTTGGAAGCCGCCTTGAGCACGCGCTTGATGAGTGCATGCTGGTGGCCAGGAAGCTCAACATGCGAGCGGTCGATCTCTTCGCGCTCCTGGCTCTGGTCCAGGCCCACAAACAGGATCACCTGCGATGCCTTGGCCGCGATCTCTTCGACCTTGTCGAAATCGGGGAACTTTTTGCCCTCAACGCCGCATCCAAAGGCGTACGAGACGCTGGCTGCAGTCTTGCTGATGGACTCCAACGGCGTATCAATGAACGACGGCGTGCCGTTGTAGTTGCCCAAGAACGTCTCGCTGGCGTTCAGATGCGGACCGATCAGAGCCAGAGACTCTCCGCCCTTCTTGGCAAACGTGGCTGGGTCCAGAGGCAGGATGGCATCCTCGTTTTTCAGCAGCACGATACTTTGATGCGCGGCTTCCAGTGCAAGCGCGCGATGCTCCGGCGTGTCGATGTCCTTCACGGAGAGGTCTGCGAATGGCTGCTTGCCCTTCTCGAACATGCCCAGGCGCATTTGCACACGAAGCATGTTGCCCAGCGCCGTGTAGAGCATGTCCTTGGTCACGATGCCCTTCTCGATCGCCTTGGGCAGATGCGCCGTGAGGAATTCGCCGCAGTTCAAGTCCATGCCTGCAGACAACGTGGTCGCACAGGTCCGCTCGGGTGACTCCGTATAGTGGTGCTCGTACAGAACGTCATAGACGGCTTCGCAGTCGGACGTGATGTAGCCATCGAACTTCCACTGGCCACGCACCAGATCGGTCAGGAGAGCCTTGTCCGCGCACGCTGGGACGCCGTTCACAGCATTGTAGCTGCACATGACGGAGCTCACGTGGCCGCGCGTGACGCAGTCCTCAAAGGCCGGGAAGTACGTGTCGATTTGGTCCTGCTTGGACACGATCGCGTCGTTGCGGTGGCGAGGCACCTCCTGGCTGTACGACGAGAAGTGCTTGCAGCAGCCAGAGACCTTGAGGAACGGACTGTCGTTGGCCTCGGCGGATCCTTCGGGGGCTTCGCCCTGCAGCGCACGAACGAAGTTCACGGCGTACTCTCCATTCAGGAACGGGTCTTCGCCTGGCGTTTCCTGGCCGCGGCCCCAGCGCGGATCGCGGTAGATGTTGATGTTGGGCGTCCAGAACGTCAATCCTGCGGTCCTGGAGTTGTAGAACGCACGCGCCTCCGTGGAGATGGCCGAGCCTAGCTCGCGGAACAGCGTCACGTTGAACGACGCCGCTACGTTGATGACTTGCGGGAAGCTGGTGGCGAACGGCGTCGGGTTCTTCCAACTCACGCCGGGCGACCGCGCCACGCCGTGCAGCGCCTCGTTCCACCACTCGTACTTGGGCAGGCCGACGCTCTTGACGGCCGAGGCGTTGTTGACCATCAGTCCCACAGCGTCTTCGATCGGGATGCGCTGGAGCAGGTCCTGCACGCGTGCGTCGAGCGACAGCGATCCGTCGCAGAAGGGCAGCCCGGCGATCAGCTTGTTGTCGCACACGCCGTCTGAGTAGGACGGGTCGAACACGGGCGTCTCGTGTAGCACGAGGAAGAGCGAGGCCGCGGCCTTGGAGAGATACGGCCGCATGGTGATGAGTGGACGAGTGAGCTCCTGTCGGCGCGTTCCCAAATGATGATTTGGATGCGCTTGCTTCAACCTCAAGACGCCATGCGTACCTAAATAGTGGTACGAGAAGGCCACCTTAAGTGCGAATGCATACACTCGCGATTGATGACAGAGGTAACTTCAACCGATCATGAGGATATTGATGGCAATCATTGCTTATGACCTCTTGAGGATGAATGCTTGATTACCAGGAGTCATACAAATCCATTGTGACTCTCGCATTATGGCGTTGGCGAGCCCTTGATGATGCATTCGGATGACTCAAACTGATATATATGAAAGCTTTGCATGTTGCCGACTCAACGAGCCTTATATGATGATTCCGATGCAAAAAATAGCAGCCAGCAGAGAGACTTAGTACTCCTCGCCCATGTCTTCCTCCTCGCCTTCGCCCTCGGCGGTCTCGGCACTGACTTCTTCGTAGTCCTTCTCGAGGGCGGCCAGATCTTCACGGGCCTCCGAGAACTCACCCTCCTCCATACCTTCACCAACGTACCAGTGGACGAAGGCGCGCTTGGCGTACATCAGATCGAACTTGTGATCGATACGCGAGAACACTTCGGCGATGGCACTGGTGTTGGAGATCATGCACACGGCACGCTGCACGCGGGCCAGATCACCACCGGGCACAACCGTAGGAGGCTGGTAGTTGATACCACACTTGAAACCCGTGGGGCACCAATCAACGAACTGGATCGTTCGCTTGGTCTTGATGGTAGCGACGGCGGCGTTCACATCCTTGGGCACGACGTCACCACGGTACATGAGACAGCAGGCCATGTACTTGCCGTGACGGGGATCGCACTTGGCCATCATGGAGGCTGGCTCGAAGGCGCTGTTGGTGATTTCAGCGACCGAAAGCTGCTCGTGGTAGGCCTTCTCGGCCGAGATCACGGGTGCGTACGAGCTGAGCATGAAGTGGATACGCGGGTAAGGCACCAGGTTGGTCTGGAACTCTGTCACATCGACGTTCAGGGCACCATCGAAACGAAGGGAGGCCGTGAGCGATGAGATGACCTGCGCAACCAGACGGTTCAAGTTGGTGTACGTGGGGCGCTCGATATCCAGAGAACGACGGCAGATATCGTAGATGGCTTCATTATCTAGCATCACGGCAACATCAGTGTGCTCCAGTAGCGAGTGCGTGGACAGCACCGAGTTGTAGGGCTCGACGACAGCCGTGGACACTTGTGGCGACGGGTAGATGGTGAAGCCCAGTTTACTCTTGCGGCCGTAATCGACCGAGAGACGCTCGAGCAGCAGCGCACCAAGACCCGAGCCAGTGCCACCGCCGACGGCGTTGAACACCAGGAAACCCTGCAGGCCCGTGCAGTTATCAGCGAGCTTGCGGATGCGATCGAGCACCAGATCCACGATTTCCTTGCCGATCGTGTAGTGGCCACGAGCGTAGTTGTTGGCAGCATCTTCTTTGCCGGAAATAATCTGCTCCGGGTGGTACAGCTGGCGGTAGGTGCCCGTGCGCACTTCGTCGCACACCGAGGGCTCCAGGTCCACGAGCACAGCGCGCGGCACGTGCTTGCCGGCGCCGGTCTCCGAGAAGAACGTGTTGAAGGCGTCGTCACCGCCGCCGATGGTCTTGTCGCTGGGCATCTGGCCATCCGGCTGGATGCCGTGCTCCAGACAGTAGAGCTCCCAGCAGGCGTTACCGGCCTGGATGCCGCCCTGGCCCAAGTGGATGGAGATGACTTCACGCATGGCGAGAGCTTGAGCTTGAGAAAGGAGAAGAGGCGCTTGAAGAGACGGGAGGAGGGCGAGGAAGCTGCGTGAGGAAGCTTACCCGGTCCAAGGCGAATGCGCGAATGAGGAGCTCCCCAAATGTGGCGCTCTTGGGCGGTAACGGTCGCGAAATCTATTGTGAAAACTATTAATACCCTGTCGCATTCCGGTCCATGTGTTCTGTTCTTCATGGAAAGATTACCCCCTTGCCGTTGGTTTTCTTTTCCTTTGCGGCCGTTGGGTTTTGGTATAGATCCTTTTCTCCGAATGGTCGCACGCCGCACTTTCGCAGTTGAACCTGAACCTATGTTCACCACCCTAAATATGGATATCATTATGTGTCCCACATAAACAGTACTACTTTAGCAACAGGCGGCAGGAGTGACGATGGACCGGTATGATCGGGGCGATGTGCTGGGTGAAGGTACGTTCGGTATCGTGTACGCGGCCGTGCAGAAGTCCACGGGGCGACGCGTGGCCATCAAACAGTTCAAGCGCGGCAAGTTCAAGGACGGCGTGGACTTCACGGCTCTGCGCGAAGTGAAACTGCAGGCCGAGCTCAAGCACCCGAACGTCGTGGAGCTGCTGGATGTGTTTGTGGCCAATGACACCATGAACGTCGTGTTCGAGATCCTGCCCACAAACCTGGACGACGTGATCAAGGACAAGACGGTCGTGCTCACGCAGGCGGACATCAAGGCGTACATGAAGATGCTGTTGCTGGGCATCGAGTACTGTCACGAGCACTACGTGCTGCATCGTGATCTCAAGCCGGAGAATCTGCTGATCGGGCCCGACGGCCAGGTCAAGATCGGCGATTTCGGTCTCGCACGCATCTACGGCAGTCCGAACCGCAACATGACGTCCATGGTCTGCACGATCTGGTACCGCCCGCCGGAGCTGCTGTTCGGCGCGAGAGAATACAGCGGCTCGGTGGACATGTGGGGCGCTGGCTGCATTTTTGCCGAGCTCATGCTGCGCACGCCGTACCTGACGGGAATGAACGAGCTGGACCAGATCGGCAAGATCTTTCATGCGCTGGGGACGCCCACGGAAGACCACTGGCCCGGAATGAGCTCGCTGCCCAACTACGTCGAGTTCACGCCCAGCACATCGCCGCCGCTCTCGTCCATTTTCTCGGCCACGTCAGAAGATGCGCTGGATCTGCTTGCTAAGCTGCTCAAGTTCAACCCGTCGGAGCGCCTCACGGCCACGGAAGCGCTCAAGCACCCGTACTTCACGAACGCTCCCGAACCGACACCGCCCGAGAAGCTACCGTCGGTGTCCACTGCGACATAAGGAGACTGGATTTGCTCAGTTATGAATGCATCAGATATGAATGGACTTCCTTGGTTGCTTTGGAGCTCTTTGCGTCATGTTCTTGTTGCTTGCCCTGTGTCTATTCTTGCTCTTGCACTGGGCTATTTTCACGGCCGTCGCTCTGTGCCATCGTCAGAAATAGCTCCATCTCGGTTTGATGCGCCAGATAAAAGTGCGGGGACAAGAGCTCCACACACACACACAGCTCAAGAACGAGTGCTTCTTCTGCAGCGTCTGGGAACCGGTCTCCTCGTGGCGTTCAAGTAGCCACACAGAGCAAAGCAAAGCTCCACACGAGGCAAAATTTCTCTGCCACGGGTGCTTCGCACACGGCAAGAGCGAAGCGAGATGGACGATATGGCACTGCCGCGCAATCCCCCGCCCAAGCCCAAGCGCGCCAACGTACCGCCTAATATGGCAGACCAGGACGATGCATTCTCGGATCACGAATACAATACTACATCGCCGGCAAGGCGTGGGCGATTGAACCATTCGATGCGGCAACAGAGCAACTCGCCACCGATGACTCCAAACTATGCGCCGTCACGCGTGGCCAAGGTACCGATCGTGGACGCGGAGCCCGAGACCACGATTGGGGTGGCTGTCAAGATGAAAGGCGAGCTCAGCTTCGAGAGACTGCTCCGGATTGAGGGCGAATTTGAAGGCAAACTCGTCTCGAAAGGATCGCTCGTAGTCGGCACCAAGGGCGTGCTCACAGGGCCAGTTGAAAACATGAAGGAAGTGTACGTCACTGGCGGCAAGATCATCGGCAATATCACCGTGGAGAAGCTCGTTCTGCGAGACAAGGCCCAGGTGTTTGGCAATATCACCGCCAAGACCGTCAAGATCGAGCCCGACTGCGTCGTGATCGGCCGGCTGAACGTGAATCCTCAGGCACCGGAGCGGGTTAACGAAAAGGGTGAGATCGTAAAAGACGACGAGTCTGCGGCAAAGTAGAGGCAGATCCCAGACAGGCAGACAGACAGCAATTTTATGAGCAAAAAATGAA
Organism: Elongisporangium senticosum; assembly: GCA_023335835.1. Lineage (NCBI taxonomy): Eukaryota > Oomycota > Peronosporomycetes > Pythiales > Pythiaceae > Elongisporangium > Elongisporangium senticosum. The sequence goes on along the minus strand of JAADVQ010000040.1, from coordinate 13,000 downwards.
AGATATTTTATCATCACAATACCGATAGGAGCAAAACGACAGCTGAAGGAGGAGAGTGCTTTTCAGGTCGATCTTGAGGAGTGGGAAGGAGAAATACAAGCGCCGTTGGGGTTCTAAAACTTGGTCGCACGTCGTCTGCCTGTGAATTTACTGTCCGACTTGACCTTCTTGCCCTGCTTGCGGTAGCGCTCCTTCTTGGCCAGCACCCAGTCCTTGCCCTTCACGGAGTCTCGGCCCTTGGCGCGACGTTGCTGTCAAATTGAAAAAGCGACAGCGTTAGATCTGGCTCAGTTGGCTACAAAGGCACATCGAAACGTACGCGAAGCTGCTTGCGGCGGTTCTCAAACGCGATCTCGGCCGCAGCATCGCCCGTGCCAAGGCCCTTGGGCACCTGCTGCGGCGCTTCGTAGCCAGCAAAGAGGCACAAGTAGAACTTCTTGGCCTTGGCACTGTTGGGGAAATCGATAACGAGACCACCAGAGAAGCCGCAGCGCATGGCACAGCCAGAGATCTCCTCCATCTGCTCGGGTGTTTCCGGGTACAGCTGCAGCACAGCGCGACTGCCGCGCTTGAGGCAGGTGTACAGCGACGTGAAGAATCGCGTCAGACGCTTGCGCGCAGTGTGCTCCTTCTTGTCCGAGTAGCAGAGCCACTGCACGGCCGAGATACTGATGCAGCCGTCAAACACGCCCGGGCGGAAGGGCAGACCTCCGCCCATGTCCTGCAGGAAGACGTCACCACTGCTATCGCGCTCCGAGGCAATGTCCAGCATGTCCTTGCTACAGAATCAAAAGCGCATTCGTGCCATGAGCACGACAGGCTTTACGCACCCGAAGAACAGATATGATCGAGCACGGACCTGATATCGACACCAACCCATGCGTGCCCGGCGTCCTCAAGGGCGAGACCACTCAGACCACTGCCGCAGCCAACATCCAGAATGAACTGCTCCTGATCAGCAGGCAGGTTGAGCAGCTCAATGGCTCGGGTCGCAAGCTCTTCCTACAAAAAGCAACGCAGTTGCACGGGCGCATGTAAGAACGATGATACGCTGCACAATGAAGCAATTGCTGTAGCGCGGAGCGTTCGCTCGAGCTGGTAACGTTACCTGGACTTTAATAATACGCGAGCTGGAATTGTACTTTGCAGCCTCTTTCTCATCGTAGAACAGCTAATGCAGAGCGCACAAGCACTATCAGCACACCATTCGACAGCTGGCAAACTGCATATTCCGCAGAATGGTCATTCAGATGCAGCGGCATCGCCGTTTACGCACCTCGGGTGGCGAAATATGCTCCGGGCGACTCATGCTTGCTCTGCGCTTGTCAGACACGCTTCGAGGCACAATGGATAACCAACCAGCCAAGGTGGGCGTACTGTGCCTATCCTGAATAGTGGACTCTTTGCCTACGTCTGCAATAGTGGCCTCTCTTTTACACTGAACCCACCAGCCTTGGCGGTGCAGATCCGTATATACCGGTATACCGATACATCTACCGTAGGATACCGATTGCTGCCAGGTGGTGCTGGAATGCAAAACGGAAAAGTGAACTCCCAAACGGACGCACGCAACAGAGAGCGGCGCCATGGGGACGACGGCGTCCACGGCGCGCTCGGTCTTCCGCTCCTGTACGTGTATTATATCTATGATCATGTCATCTGGCTCGGGCCCTTGCTTTGTTCTCTCGCCTGGAGTCGTCGCGTCCTCTGGCTGGGGCTCCACGTGGCGCTCGGGGTTCCTTCTTGAATTTGGATCGCTCATGTTGTGTGATTGTGACCAATGCAGTCGATGCGGGAGAATTCACGGTCGCGTGGCTCACGTTCAAGGTACGAATTCTCTGGGCAGTGGTGGTGGAAGCATGGAGTGCGCATTGCCATGTGCAATACCAAGTTGTTCATGCCGAGAGGAGGGATTCTGAATGCAACGCGGTACTGAATCTCTGTCTCTGGTGTATTAGGGCGATGCGATTGAGACCGAAGACCACCGCTTCATGGCCAAGAAAAACGAATTATGCTCTTCAAAGCTGTTTCGGAGGATGTTTGGCGGTGCGATGCGCATGAGAGTGGCACCCGCGTGGGTCGTGGCGTTGTACTAATACATTGAATCTGGGTCGTGCTCTAGATGTGACAATGCAGTGTCTAGCGGCAGTGGAGGGCGAATATATATCCACCGAGATGTTTGTCTGCACTCTGGTGCTCTGCTACGAGTATGTGTGCTGCAATTACTGAGTGCCGATTGGGTTTCTAACCACTGCTGTTTGTGTAACTAGGGGCAACACGGAAGATCGCATCAGCTACATATTCACCATGTACAGCATCGTGTATGGTATCGAAAGGTGATATGTTGATTTGCGTGGGTGGGTCGTGAACCAACGTATTGACAAGAGCTGTGGTTCAATGCAGCGGACAGGACGAGGGCTTCATGCTCGAGAAAGATTACCTGTGTCTGTTGACGCATCTGCAGGATTTCAATATGATCCCAAAGGTAAAATGCTCAACACAGCTCGTCCGCATGTATTTTATCTAATATGCGGCGGCTTGACTTGCGATAGAAATTCTATGCTGTATTCGAAGAATCGAATATCCCAGTGGGTGGAATGATCAAGAATTCGCAATTTGTTGATTGGGTGCGCCAGTATCCTGTTCTGATGGAGGTAAACGCTGGCTGTTCGTGCTCACAAAAGTATATGAGCACTAGCTGACCGTATCTTATCAATAGTTTCTTGCAAGTCATTTGCCACCGACTGCTGCTGCTACAAGTCCGCTTTCTGTTCGCACTAGCGATGATTTTCCAGTGAATGTGTACGACTTTGTTGTTGCTTGAACTGATATATCACCTATCTGACGTTTATATTTTGCAGAGATCCTCTGAATCACAGTCCGTCGTGCCGTCAGGATAAAGGCCACGTCAGCTCGTTCGATTTTCTCGGAGGTGAAGACAGCGGTGACGATTCCGACGAGCTCTACGACTCTGACCAAATTTCTGAAATGGACGAGTTTCATGAAGGCTCATTCTCCGAAGTCAAGGAAGAAGCATTTGAGAACCGTTTAAGTGACGCTATGACTCCCGCGAGTACTCGTGAGGAGCATTTCGACCACACTCTGAGTACTCCGATGTCAACCGTTCATGACCCTTTTTATCCGGCTGATGCAAACTCTAGAAGATCTGCTGGACGAAGTGGAACGAGCTCTCGATCCCGAGGCGTTCAAAAAATGGGACGAAATATTGGAAAGGCTGTTGGTGGCGGTATCTCAAAAGTTGGTCGAAGCATTCTTCACGTCGGCAAATCCCAAGTTCATCATACATCACATGGCAAAGCGCATGCTAACGAGAACGATCCAGCTGCGTCATCACTACTCGTCGCTGGCTTTAAATTTTCCTCCGAATGCCAAATCAACAACGACTATGTGTGTGGATATTTGCAGAAGATCAGCGATGGAAAGTGGTCGAAGCGTTCTTGGCATCGTCGATGGTTTGTTTTGGATCGGCGGCAAGGCATCTTATCATATTATCGACATAACCCGGCGACTCACCTTTCCGACATCCCACGAGGAAACATCGTGCAAATGTCAGGTGTTGTGTCAACAAGTAATGCTGAAACAGTTGAAGACACACATCAAACAAGCTCTTCAAGAGGCATTGACATGATGACACAACGCAACTCAGCTGAAGGAGCCGGCCTAGCACCGATGGTGTCACCAGCAATGTCAGACGATGGTCACAGCAACTCGCAAGACAAGCTGAATCAAAGCCTATTGTACTTAAACAAGTCGCATCCGGGTTATCGAGGTGATTTGGACCTGAACATGGACAATGTCTCTCTGTTGTTCGAGAAATCGTTTGCGAAAAATGCGCCTACCAGTTATTTCTTCCAAGTTTCAACTGTTGCGCTGCAAGATATCGACTCCAAACGTGGTGTACAATTTAAGGTAAATGCATAAATCTACAGGTGCAGCTGACCGTATGACTGATATGATATCGTTGCCTGCAGCTGTGTGCAGAAACTGAGGAAGATTTTGATCGTTGGACGCATGCCATTGCTGAAGCCATTAATCGGAAGCATACTCTCAATACGTCAGAAAACAAAGGTATGTTGTTGGTTCGGGGCCGACCTTCTTGAGAGTTTTATCTAATAGTCCATGTCTATGTAGCGCCCGTACTATCTCATCAGCAATTGTATCGTCAGCGACTAAAACGGGAACAAACACAGCGTGAATTGGATCAAGAAGCAGCTGCGTTTGCACCTCGTGAACCAGAATCAACGGACGAAAGTACGTCAGAGTATGAACCAAAACCTACGATGCCGCCTGTCGTGCCTAAAATCGAAGAAAACGAAATCGTGAGCGACGTAAAACCGAAACCAGCGCCGTCACCAGCAAAATTGGTTCCACCCAGAATTGTGACGTTTTCGTCGCCTCCAACTTCCACGGTTACGCCATGGCGACTCCACATAACTGTGGAAGGAACCAAACACTGCCTTATTGTCGGCTTCATGGTCAACATCATGGCAGTGAAGTGCGTTGCGAGCGATTACGTTCTATCCAAGTTCTTCGTGTGCATCGTTGTCACGTGTGGGTTCCTGATGAGCATCTATCATCCACACCACTCGCCATCGTATCATAGTCATGATGCTATTGCTCAGCGCCGTGAAAGTGGTGCTACTGATGGATCCTCGTTGCAAGTCGATGCCTCGCAGTGTGCAGATCCAAACTCGTGCTGCTTGCACAGACCGTCGACCAGACGAGCAGATAGCGATTTCGAAACGATGGCAAGCGAGCTAGCCGCAAGAGTCCCAGGTTGTGAAGGTTCTGTGGAATCTGGCGATGTGAAGAAATTCGCCATGGGCTGTTCAATGACGCAAACTGAAATGCTGGCGAGTGGAAAATCAACCAATGTGCACCATTCGTGGGCAACAACTAGGGCTGAAACATTCTCGGTCCGAGGCTTGGACTACAAGAAATCAAAGCGAAAGGAGGTAATTACTGTCGCCCAGCATACATGGCTAATATCTTGTACTCACAACACGTTTTGCTGCGAATAGCCTTCCCAACCAGCTCTTTTTGAGTTTCTCGGTGCTGATCTACTTCGAACAGATAGCAAAGTTGATTTGATCTCGCAGCGAGTCAGCTTGCCACCAGAGTACGCAGATGAAAAGTTATTCATCCTCAACGCCCAGGTATTGATAACTTCAGGAGTTATTGGAATTTCATGTGATCACTGACACGGAGCTCCATGATACAGCTGCCGTCTTACGGTCCGAGTGTCTGGGGTGATGGTGCTGGGAACGGGCCTGGTTACAGTCTCGTGCTGTACTGGAAAATTCCACAAGACGTCCATGAGGTATGCTCTTGCATGTTAGGGCTCTCGGTTGGTTGCTGCTTGCTGATGCTCGCTTTGTTGTACTCCAGTCGTTGAAGAACCCTCAGACGAAACCGCTTCGGCTGCTCAAGCGATTCCTAGAAGCAGAAAATGATACGTCACTGACCGATCGCTTCAAAGCGATCGCCCAGGTGACCAACCAAGATGAATGCGGCATCACGGGGATGGGGAAAAAGCTTCTCGTGAGTCACAACTCTACGCCCGTGCTCACGCGACCGCAGCATCGTATCTACCATTTCGACAACGGGAGCACGGAGATCGTGGTCGACATCCACCTGTTTTCCTACATCGCACGTCGAGGTATCTACCTCTTGCTGGACAAGACGTCCAAGCTGGTGATCGACATCGCCATCGTCCTGCAAGGCGAATCCGAAGACGAACTTCCTGAACAGATCCTAGGCTGCTGTCGGCTCGATCACATCGACGCAAATCGGGCGATGCCATTGCCTCACTAGAGAATCGAATGTCGAAAGCCAATCTTTACGTACAAGTCCATCAATTGGATTGAAAATCAAATAGAAAAAGGTTTTGAAGCTGTAAAGGTCTTCTTTACTTGCTGCCTTTATAGCTAGCTCTAATGCTACGTAGTATTCTACTACTCGTACAAGGAGATAAAAATGTTCCAAGAGCATGTCGTTAGTCCGTAGATCCTGGTACGTTGAGACCACAAATAGCCTCCGAACGCCGACTGATGCTGCATGAAAGATCACTCTCTGGCATACTGAGAAGAAAATATGCGAAGGGATACGCAAATTCCTGAAGATGATTTCATGCCAAACACATGCAGAGCGAGCGTTCATCAAACGCCCGCTTTCAGATGCAGCTGACGAGCGAAACGCAGTGGGTGGTCCAATTGAGAATCAGATAGGAGCGAAAGACTTTGATGGATCAGTTTCAACATTAGTATTGGAACTATTCAGTTGAACTATGCAATTGTGGATCATCACCTTCTCAATTGAAGTAACAGGCATACAGTCACACGCGCTGGCAGATTGCTCAGTCACGATGACATTCGTAGTGGAATGGTCAGTAATCCTTGTGGGGTCCATCACGTATGGAAATCAGACCCGAAAGATGGTTATTTTGGTAAGGTATTCATCAATCCGTTCCCATGCAAACACGCAATGCAATTGCATACACATATACACTCATGAAGCTGATAGAAATCGTATTCTCGGAGTAAGGTTCTCATCAACCAAGGCTACTACCCCCTGGATTCAGAAACTCTAGTCTGAAATTTAAAAAATTGGATCATCATTGAATACGGATGAAGAGGCACTACCCAAGACACTCACGCGCATGGCAAGTAGGCCCCACGCTCTGGTCTTCCTGTTGTTGTCGTCTGCGCCGATTGCTGAATGAGTTGGACTGGGAGGGGCTCTTTTCGATTTTACGATACGAAACGACCGAGTCTCTCTTCCAATCATTTTCTGGCGTCCTTAAATGAGGTGGTGCACATTACATTAGAGCATACAAATATCAAGTACTTGATATTGGCCAATAGTACACGGCTCGTTGCTTCGTCCAGCCAATCACATGCGATGAGCTATTTTGGAGCGCAAGAGTGATTGTCGTGTTGCATCCTTTCGAGCAGCGCCACCTGGAACTGCGGAATGGCTGCGCAGGGCTTCTCCGGAGGGTTCTTCCTGCCAGCTCAGCGATCGGTTCACTGCGCGGGCGGGTTCTTCGCAACAGAGTCGCGTGGTCATCCTGTGGCTGAGGCCAAAACGGCGACATCTCGCCCCAAAAGCAAGAACCAAGCGCAAGAGCAGCGCACGAGTGACCAGCTCCGGGCAGAATCCGGCCCTCGGAAGGAGCATTATGCGTCTACAACTGCAACACTGGCTGGGTTTACTACTCAGTCATCCACACGATGGATGAGGCCTCGCCACCGAGAGGTACTGTCGCTCCACTGGTATGGATATCATGACTGCCGTGCGTATTGAACGCTGCTTCCGTCATGATCTCAGCTCGCAGACGTGAATCCAGCATCCAAGGGATCTGGGAACGTGACCAACAGCCAGTACTTCGCAGGTCAGTTGCGTCGACAGGCGCCGATTGTCCGTTCGTCGACCGTGTCGAATGTCCTGCCTGCTGGTGACGTGCATTCCAAGTTCGAGGTGCGGCTCCATTGCAACGATGCACTTGAGATTACTGATGTTAACGTTTGGTATCGCTATTACAGTTAGCAATGCAGGAGCTGAATGAGATCAAGGCCGGCTACGACTTCAAGCAACAGCGGTACGCGCTTTGGTATAGCATTCCTTATCCATGCACAATCATTCACACCTTACTACGCATGAGTAGGCAGCTATCAGCGCCAGCACTCGGTCTAGACCCCAGTTCTCAGTCGAAACGAGCTGTCTCGGCCTCTAGCGAGCTCTCTCCACATCGCTCAAATCAGGAACCGCTGGTTCCTACAAGCTCCAGTGACGTTGTCCAGCCGGCGGCCGAGAAGAAAGATCTCAACTCTCCTCGGCAGCGACTCCAGGTGGCCGAAATGGTCATGCGCAAGCTGTACAAGAAGAATCTGCAGACTGAGCAAGAGGTCGCCAAGTGGAAGGAGTTACACGCCCAGGCGCTGCTCCGAATCGCCGAGCTCGAAAGCGATCACTGTCGTCTGGTACCAAAAGACAAGAGAGTGGAAGCCCCGGAAGACTCGCTGCCATGCGCTGCGTGCCACCTACAAGAATCAAGGGAGACCAACCAACAGCAAGAACCAGACACACCTCGGCCAGTGACGCGCCCTCCACCCATAGCTGCGCATCTAACGCGAATCGATGAGCAGCAGGTCACATTCCTCCGACACCTGGCGGCGGAGCAGGACAAGACCATCGCGTCGCTGAAGATCCGCATTGAAGAGTTGTCCGTGCAGTTGACGACAGCCAAGCAGCAGTCTGGAGCTCAAGCGACGGCATCCTTCTCAAGCCAAGCCAAGAGGGCGCTCACGCCACGCAAGGTCGTGAATCGTCTGCAGAGTAAGCTGCAGGACGCTATGAGCGAGTCCGAGCGGCAGAAGATGAACTACATTAAGATGAAGAAGGACTTCCAGCACCTGCTGGGCGTCAAGACCAAATCCCTGACCGAGAACCCGACGCTGCTGCACGCGAACGCCCGCGAACTGATCGTACTGATGGAGAAGAAGATCCAGCAGCTGGACCAGGAGCATCTGCACCATCTCTCACTCGTCAACTCGAAGCTGTACGCCACCGAGCAGCAAACGTGCGAGTCGTACGTCCAGAGCAAGCTCATGGAGCAGGAGATGGAGCGCATGGCACAAGAAGTCAAGCAGCGTGATGAGATCGACACGCAGATTGAGCAGTGCATGATCGGCGTCTTTGAGCGGCTGCGAGCCGTGGAGCAGCACAACCTGCAGCTGCAGCAGAGCACTCCGCAGCAAGCAGCAAGTGAGACGATGGGCGAACGCGTGACATGAAAAACACCGTGAGCTTAACTTAGTCCGCCTCCTAATTCTTGAGCTCCGTGGTCCAAATGAGCGCGTGCGAGTTTTCGACCTCGACCGAGTGGTGCGCGTCGTCCACGTGGTTAGAGCTGCTGATCAGTCCGCCGAACCGCATCTCCTGGCCATCGAGATTCCACTTGAGCCCCGTCGTGGTCGTGTGCGTGCACGCTCCGTCCACGGGGATGAGCCCACACATGCGAGTCTCGAAGTGGAAGTTGGGTTGGATCACGTGGCGCAAGCCCGGCACCAGCAAGCGAGCCGTTGTCTCCTCCGATAGCAGCACGATCTGCTCAAAGCGGTCGCTCCAGCGGAAGAGCGCGTTGATATTCTGCATCTCCTGGTCGAAGCGGCCGCCCATGGCGCCGAAGATCATGACCGAGAACTTGGGAACGACATCCTCGTCCTTCTCGTCCTCGCTGGGCTTCAGGTCGGCCTGCAGATCGTGGATCAGCTGCAAGCACTTGTCCAGGTCGTTCGTGTCCTGGTCCTTGTCGCGGATGATCTGCGTGCCTCGCGCCGCGTAGAACTCGCGCACGTCATCGCGGACTGAGTCCAGATCTCCCTTGATGTATTGCGGCACCACGAGGTCCTCCGCCTCGATCTTGACGCTGCGGTCGTACAGACGGTTAGCCCCGCCGTCGGCGCACATGGTCAGGTGCGCATTGCTCCAGAGGTTCCAGAACAGCTCACTCGAGTGTATCTGCGAGTGCGCATCGATCTTCTTCTTGATGTGCCACGAGCAGTGCGACGCGTTCAGCAGCAGCACGGCCAGATGCGGGACGGACGCGCGGAACTGCGTCGGGTCCGTCCAGAAAGCATTCGAGTGGATCTTGGTGCGCATTTTGGCAGCTATCGATGTCATTTGATGGTGGGACCGGGGAACACTAGAACACCCATTCCAATGGAATGGTTTATTTGGGTAAAACCCCATATATCCAAACACAAGTTAATTTAGGCAAAAACACGGAACTAAATTTAGCGACATTGCCGCAGCCTGGGCTTTCGCACGCAGGCGCGCTCATTCATAGTGTTGTGAATTTTCCACACGACGTTAAATACATTGCTCGTTAAAAACGGTTGAAAACTGCTTTATTTAAGTCTTTCACGCGTGAAAAACAAAACAGCTGTCGAGACCGTAAGTTTTCATTCCGAATCATCCGCTATCGCCCGGTGTGGTCTCTTAAGTCTCAGCCAGATGGTCTGCTTTCGTTGTCAGGAGCCTGACCATCGCGCGGCAGAATGCCGCGCACCAGCTCCAGTATTCGCGAATGCTGTGGCAGCGGATGCATCCGCTGCCGATTCGTCAGGTACTCCAAAAAACGAGCAGAACCGGTAGGAGCGGGACTTCCCACTGGGCGAAACGGAGGTCTGGGTCCTCCGGTGGCAACCCGATCTCCTGATGCCCCTGTGCTTTTCGCACAATTCAATGCCATCACTTCCAGCGGCGACTCGAGACTGATTATCGGCGTCTGCTGCGCGCCCTCCTTGACTCCGAGCTTGCTCCGAACCTGCGTGCTCGCGAAGAAGATGGAGAGATGGTTGTCAAGTTAGCTGATGGGAAGCCGCGGAGTGTTCCGCGGCGTTCAGTGTCGCTGTCGTACGAATTCGACGGCTTTTCCAGTCTCGACGATTTCTGGTGCTCGAGATGAACTATGCGTTCGATTGCATCCTTGGGATGCCCTGGCTGATGCGTTACCAGCCAGAGATCGACTGGATCAGTCAATCTGTGAAGCGTCGACGCGACTACGATGTGAGCGAGGTGTTCACTCACCTTCTGGTCGCGTCCGAAGATTTGCCCCATGTCACAGTCGTGGGCTCTCGGTCCACGACCCAAACTACCCCAGCGAGTGTACGATGACCCTCCCTGTGAGGTTTGTGCCCACGTGGCGTACGGCTATGTGACGAAGGCGCCGGCTGAGAGCGAGCCGGTACCAGTATCCTCGAGTAGATACACGGTTGAGCAAGTAGTGCTCCCGCCCAAGTGTGAACGAGGCTTCCTCGCGGATCTGCAGACCACGCACCTGGTATTCACAATCACGCCAACCGCGTTCTCGATCGGTCTGCAGGAATAGCGACCGTGCTGTCGCAGCACTTGATCTGCCGTGGAGGAGCACGCCAACGGCAATTACCAAGTGAGCGCCCAGTGAAGCTTCGAGTGCAGCGCTTGGATCTTGGTTTCAATCCGTAAGGCGTTCGTGTATGATCCATCATTTCAGACGCGTCTCTTTGATCTTCAAGCAAATACCTTTAACATCGCACCGCGTGTACTCGACGCTCTCACGACTCGAATCCTCCAAGCCTACCCGTATCTCAAGAGCTGGAATTCAGTCGGTCATGCCGTCGACGCGCGCGGCTTGTTGCTTGTCTGAGCGTTCGCACTCGAAACGGCCTACAACAAAGAGAAGAAACGGATACAGACGCAGACGCAGAAGTCGGATGAAGAGATCTCAACAACAAGCGCGCGCATTAGAGAGCTACAGTCGAACAAAGAACTCTGCTGTCTCCTGGAAAGAGCTGAAGCAAAATTCAAGAATCCGAAAGCCGAAGTGCCACCTGTTCCGGCTGAAGATGTTAGAAGTGCTCAACCATGCGCGCCACGACTAGAACTATAAGCAGCAAACCTTTCGAGCGTCTGGTATTCGTGGTACGCCGGTGAACCACTGTTATGGATGTCGCCTGACCACAGGCAGAAGTCGGAAGCCAAGATGGTCGTCGCCACCATGCACCTCTTCATCGACAAAGCATTCGTCCTGGACACCAGCAGTGCTGGCTACCGCGATCAGGTTCTTGCGGTCAGCCTGACTATCGGAACCCTCACAGCGTCGGAGTTTTACAATATGGATGCCTTTGAACGTGCTGCTATCTGTCAAGAGACCAACGGAGATTTAACAGTGAAAAAATTACTCGCAATTAGGTAACGTAAACTTATGGAATAATGGAATGGTTTTCCTCAACTCTACTTTGTCTTCCTTAATTGCACTTTTGTCTTCATCATCATTATCGTCGGTGCTTGAACCTTCTTGACTTCCTCCTGGCATATTATCAACCTCAGACCGAAATTGTTGGGCTATTCTTGCCTACTGGGGCAATTGGTGTGCCCGCAGGGCATACGAACCAAAGATTGTCCCCATAGTTGACAGTAACTTACTACTCTCCGGGCATGATGGAGCGGCAACTCGCGACGACAACCGTATGCTGATGTCCGTTGGACATCTCATAGAATCCTCATCACATATCGCAGGAATGGTTCAAGAAGCGCGTCAAGCTTCCATGGGATTCAGCATCTACGCATACTTGGCCTGTAATGGTACTCAGGACTTCTAAGTAAACGAAACCGATAACCCCGATTTCGAAATCGAGTGGAGCGCGGCTCCAGAATCCGTAGGCCAAGGGACTCTATAAGAGCCACCAGATTTAATATTATCATTTGCAATGATAGCCAGCTTATTGGTGCGAGCATTCTTCATCAAACTTAGATTCTTGGATTGCTTCAGGTTGTTTTCACATCTTACACCGAACGAACAACATATTGGTGAGCAGAAAATGCCAGGTCGCGAGTTGCGGCCTGTAAAAATCTGCATGGATTCGAGCATTCACATGGACCAAAATCTGCACGTGGCCGAACTTAATTCCACATGGATTGAAATGATCTTTCAAATAGACCACACGCCTCGGCCAGTAGGCTGGTCTGAAGAAGTTCACATCCATATTCTCAACGATCTGTGCTGATGACTCTATTGCGCTATTTTACGTCAGAATGGACGCCATTCCATTTCGCTGAGAACCATGGTCTGGTGCAGACATCGGAGAGGGGCTTTCAGGCACTGTGATGTTGGGTGGTAGAGCGGTGCATACAATACTCGGGCTGTAAATGATGAACGAAGTATCTGGACTCGAATGCGACAAAGTCGATGGTCTGATCAGCACGTCCGGCTGTAATGGGCCCTCATGGCCATTACATGGAGGTAGATGTGTGTGGTACACATCACCTCATAGTGCATCATGGGTGACCATTACCGGTCGGATACCGGTAATACCGTTGATACCCTTGTGCACTGGTGACGTCATTGGATGATGTCACTGACCATTCCGTCATAGACAGTGGGTGCATTATGGAGTAATCACCACTGGTCACAATCATGTGCGGAATGATGGTT
>JAADVQ010000039.1:0-62669 GCA_023335835.1 Elongisporangium senticosum | reverse complement strand
TTGCCACGGACAAGTGCCCGTAAACAAGGACAACGGTGCCCTGGGTCTCGCCGTCAAGACTTGCGCTTGGTTCGAAAACGACGTAGATGCATTCCAACACAGTAAGGACTACTCCGGAGTATTAGTCTTTACACGACCAGATCCTGAAGAACTTGAACCAGACGGAAGAATATTGTTTTCTGGTGTTTATGCTGATAGCTCTGGTGTTTCTGAATGAATGCTGACAATCTGTCGCGCTGTATTGAATGTTGGCAATCTGTCACACTTGATTATATGCTCACAGTCTGTCGCACTTGATTATCTGAGGTAAACCAAAAGTTATATACCGGCTGGGCTTATTTCCACTGAGCGCGTAAAATAAACAAGTTATTTTACATCTACTTTCATTGGACAGAATAACAGGAACGTGTTTCCATTGGTAGAAATCTGGGCGCCCTGACGCAAACGACATCTATAGAATCGCAGCCATGGACCCACCCACACTGGAGCTCGAGATGGAAGAATCTGTCCATAGGACATATGCGAAAGCGACACAGATACGCTCCGACAACACGAGTTGGTCTTATACGCTGAAACAGAAGGAGTTCATGGAGTGGTGTGATGCTAAAGGATACGGACAAATGACAAAGCACACGGTAACAGCGGCTAAATTGCATCTATTTCTTGAGGAACGAGTCATTGGTAGGCCAAGGAAAAAGGCAAAAGTTGTTGGAGACAACGTTCCTCACGTCAGCAAAGCTACAGTCCGATCCTATACATCAGCGATTGTGGATTTGTGGAAACAGCAAAAGCGGCTCATGATCAATTCACACGAGCACCCCAGAGACAACGCTGTAAGCCAGCTCCTGTCGAACACTGCGTATGAAGCTGACACACTCCGAAAGGAAAATTATGATGATCGCGGAGTTGGTACCATCTTGGATGGCTACACTACCACTGATCACATTTTCATGATTGGAAAGCAATTTTGGGAGCCATCTCGAAGTCATTGAACCTCTCTTCGCAATTGGCTTGCATTTTTGATGTCTCACTACGCCCTTATGAGAGGAGAATCGACCCGCCTCAAGGAACTCCCCGATTTGCATTCAGTCAAATTGGAACGTGAGGGATTTAGTGAGTGCATTGCAATTATCATGGTCATGAGGCAAGGCAAAACGAATCAGTTTGGCCGGCTTGAGATTGGTGCTTGTTTGCGAAATAAAGAAGTTGCTATTTGCCCTCATAGTGCACTTGGGTTTTATCTTTTTTGGCGCTTTCATATCGAGAACGAACTTTTCCCGACATTTAAATCAAGTCAAGAATGGTACGATATCAAACTTTTACGGTCAGGTGATGATAGAACGGCTCCTATGTCATACCATGTGCATCATGCTGCTATTAGTGGTGCGCTTGGCGCTGTCGGGCTGCAAACCAAAGCGAAATCTCACGTGGGCAGAGGCTCTGGTGCGCGGATGGCCGAATTGGGCGGTGCTAGCGAGGCACAGATACGGCGCCTCGGTAGATGGAACTCTCAAGCGCTGGAGAACTGTTATTTGTCGGCGTTGCCACGAGAGGCAATGCGCACATTGGCTGGCTTTAATGTCCAACAGGGCAGTTTTTATTGCTCGAGCTGTTCTGGATCCACCAGAAGTATTACAGAAGATGGTGTTTCCTTTAGTCGACGAATGGCTCATAAAACTGGAGTCAAAAGAGTGCGAACAAAACATTGCAGCTCGGGGATTTCTCAATTTGATGGTGTATCTGAGAAGTATTATTCTGCAAGATTCTGTTCTCTTAATGTCGATAGACGAGTAGTCGGACTCGGACTCGGAAGCACGCTCGGACCCGCCTTCGTAGTCTTCATGGTGGATGAAGCCCAGCAAGCCATGACCGTCGAGCGCAGCACGGATTTGAGCGTTCCACACAACAGTCGATAACGGTATAGACTGTTTTTTTCGTTGCAACGGTTGAACTTTGACAGTTGATTTAAGACCAAAGTTCGAGCTTGCGTAAATTTTTTCTAGAGCGGATTGCACCAGCCGACGCGCCAGTGTCTCTAGATCATAGCTTACTAGGTCTCAATGGCACGCCATAGATTAAGCAAATGTCAGCTCCGCGTCGTCAAATGTGATACCTCAGTCGGCAATTTTCAAGCAGGGAATGCATGCGAATGAACTATGGATGTGCTTGTAAGGCTTTAACTACAGTATTAGTAAGGGCGGTGAACGATGATTGACGTGCTTGGCGGTACATCAGCCCACCAGAGCAACTGTGGATTTATAGAACCCGCCAATTGTCGCACAATCCGTGACAAGAGTGGGAAGCTGGAAATGACAGCGAATGGAATTGCTCCACTTGTTCTGGTATCTGATCTGCAGCTGAGCTCGTTTCTAGGTCGGTGGATTGAGCGATTGGTTCGCGTATTCGTCGTCCCTGTAGACGGTCTAGCAGACCCACACAAACGATGACAGTATCTGCAGCAAAGCCCTTTGGGTGAAATGGATTTGCAGTTGAATGCCGCACCGCTTCTGCTACTGAGCTGCGACTCGGTCTCGTCATTTCTTCGGCGACTTGGATTCCCCCTTCACACCCCTGCAAATCTTTGTGGGCAGACCACCTGTCGAGTGGCTGGATGCAGCCGGTGGCAGAGACGGAACACCGTGTATAGTGATCATTTTATGTTCCCCCCAAGGCCCATGGGAAAAAAATGGCTTTTATGCTCTGTTTCTATGCTATGGGCACCGCCAGAAATGCCAGAAGTCAGGGCGTTCACGACAGCTCCATGGATAGACACGTCTTACGGCAGAAGCGAGATGCCAACGCCCTTACAGAATGAGATGCAAGTGCAGGAGCCTTGTCGTCAAAGTTAACGGAGGTCCCACTCTAGTTACCTGTGAGTGCTATACGTGATACAAGTATACACTCACTATACACGCAGCTGGGTTGGCAATGAGTGTTTCTACAGGCCAGTTCAAGAGAAATGCCGGATCGCCAAGAAGAGCATGCGCAGTCTCAGCTGCTGCTGTTGGCCAGGGAATCGTTGGCGTCGTTCCTGAGCGAGCTGGACGACGCTGATGGGCTCTTCACGCCTCCAGTAGCCCCCAGAGACACACACTCGTCCTTACGTGACGTGATCTGGCCCAAGAAGATGTCAGCAGCTAAAAATAGCGCCAAAGTCGGCCCCACGCGCAACACCAAAGCGCATCACGAATGCCGCGTGAAAAAGCTGCGTGAGGAGATCCACGTTCTGTTCCAAGAGCTCAAGCGTCTGCAGCAAGAGGCAGCAGACTCGGATAAAGGCAGAGACAGCGCCAACTGGAAGCGGCATGCGACCTATGAGCGCTTCATGAAAGGCCGCGCTGAGTATGCAAACGCCTTTCTGAAGCACCGATTGGCGGAGAACGCCAGGTTTGGTGAGAAAGTGAGGAAGCTGCTGCTCAAACAACAGGAACTACAACCAAGGGAAGTCGTCCAAGTCCAGTTCGGTCTCGTGGATGATGATGCACGTGTGTTTGGACTGCTGAGGGCCGATCTCTTACATCGACAGCATCAGCTTCAAGCCTCCATGCCAAGTCGACTGAACGAGATCACGCGACAATCCTTACTTATCAGAGACGCGTCTCAGCTAGAATCCAATTGGGACGTCACCGAGAATGAGCAAAGTCTGCACATCGATGTGGAAGGCTTTTCTCTTCTTCCTTTTAGCGCTGCCCTCCTGAGCGAAGCCATTTGCCAGTACACGCAATCTGGAACAGTTCAAATAGACGGCGACAAGGTTCGTGCTGCTCTAGCTGGTGAGAGTGAAGTGAACTGTGGATACTTACTCGTGTGTATGCATTAGGTCGTCGACAGAGTGGTTCGCGATATCGCAGCAAACGACGTGGAGCTGAGTGTAGCTCTGGATCGAGTCTCGGGCGGCAGAGAACTGGGATGTCGATCGATCCTGCGTCGAGTTCGACATGAGAATGGCATCATCCTGCTCTGGGAAACTATGTCCCAGTGGCAGAGCTCAGACGCAAGAGACGGGAGCCCACATGCCGTCGTGCGCGAGAGCGGCTGCTCCGTCATCGGCCACGCAAGAGTCGATCTTGCCGGACTAAGCGCTGGTTACTGTGGCAAATCCGTTCGGATATCGTCGTCTGATGGATCGTGCATGGACAAGAGCGATCCGCTCGTGCGGAAGATCGTACACACGTGTCAGGAGTTCCACAGCTTCCACTTGAGGCGCATGGAGAGCATGTTCATTGACTGCAACCTCCAGCAGCAGCACCAGACGCAGGTCGCACCCACAACCACGGTGCATTAGCGACAGACTATACTACTGTATCAGTCGCCAATTGTATCCGAGGTATACACTCGCCACAGTCAAAGTGGCAGCTCATAGTGACGGCCGTCCGACTAACATAGATACGCTATCCAATGAAATTGATGCCCCTGACGGCCAATTGCTCTATTGTGGATCGGTGTGTTGGTTCTCGTGAGTATGGACTTTTCAACTCGTGGAATCACAAATCGGAGGAGCATGGAACGATTTGTCTCGTCGCTCAATTGTGCATCATCTTGCGCGAGCGTTCTTTCCCAGTCTGAGTAAAGGATGGTGCATAATCTCTCAAGTCGGAGCACTTCCCTGCTGGGGTTATGCAATTGCACTGGAGGTTATGGAATGCACGGTTTGTCGCAGATTCTGCGACCACAGTGGGATGATAGAACCCCGGCGATTGAAGTTCCTCCAGTGGGAACAACATGTCACTCAATCCTCAGCTGCTGACGACTCCATCTTCAGCTCGCGGTATTTGCAGAACCGTCGCGCTTCTGCTGCTGGACATTTGGGTGAAGACTTTGCGACAGCGCGGTGGAACGCTGATTGACGTGCTTGGCGGTACTGTACATCAATCGTTGTGCTTGCTGAAATTTCCACCAGTGCAGATGTGGATTTATGGAATGCGCCAATTGTCGCATGACCAGTGACAGGAGTGGGATCGCCAATGCATAGTCTACGAGTGAATCTTCGGACAAAGCGTAGGTGCATATCAGCAGCTCGAACAATTGCTTCGCGGTGTCCCTCGGTCCTGTGGAGGGCCTGGACTCACGCAGCCGAGCTCTGTCGTGACAGTATCTGCAGCAAAACCCTTTTACGCAAAATGGCCTTACAGTTGGATGCCGCGCCACCTCGGCTACTGAGCTGCGACGCGCTCTCGTCATTTCTTCGAGAGATTGGCGACTTGGACTCCGCCTTCACGCGCCTGCCATCTTTGTGGGCAGATCAACTCCACACCATTGATATTAGTTCCTCCTGGGATTCAGCGTCTCTGCTTTTGAACTGCGAATCGCTAGCGTCGTTTCTTCGTGAGATCGAAGACTTGTTCGACCCTTTTGCGCCTGTCAAGCGGCTGAACGCACCAAGTCCATCCAGATGCCCCTCAATCAGTCAATATGCCGGCGTATATGACGGCGCAGCTACTCAGACATCGAAAACTGATCAAGTGAAAAGCGTGCACAAAGAGATCAGTGCGCTGTATCGGATACTGGCAATGTCTTCACAAAGCTCCTGTGTTCCCCTGCAGCAGCCATGTCTGCTTGAAGCAGCATGCAGACCATGAGCGACCCAGAAGAGACCCCGCGAAGCATGAGAACGCATTGTTGAAGCAACGCCTGACAGATCTCGTCAAGTTTGAAGCCGAAGTTAAGCGGCTCTTACTCAAGCATCAACCGGAGCTTGTGGCCGGCGGCAGGTTTGACACAGCGGGTGTTACTCTTGTGGTACGGACACGCGCGAATTCGAGAGCTTGAAGGATGATCTATCGAGGCGGCGGAAGCGATTGGAGAGCTCCTTGGAGAGTCGATTGAATGAGATCGCTCGACTGTGTCTACTTGGCCAGCCCCGTGCAGCAAATAGGAATTGGCAGGTTAATGCGTTTGACCAAGGCTGTAGATCGAGACGGAAGATTCGGTCATGGTGTCATTCCATGCGTCAACCATCAACGAAGCCATTTCTCAGTACACGCAAGCCGGAGCGATTCCAGTGGCCGGAGATGGTGTACTTACGTGTGTTTGTTCCAGTGCGATGCTGCAAATCCCCAATACTGCTCTAACGGATTGATGCTGTTCCAGATCGTACTCACGGCGTCATGACCAGCCATGCAGATGCCAATGGACCGGCGTACAGCTGGATGGCTGATCGATCCTGCGGCATTCGGACCGAGCATGACGGCGTCCTGCTGCTATGGCAGTTCGTCCCATGTTGGAGTGCGAGTGACGAGCGTCCACGCGTGATTGTCCGCGAGAGCGGCTGGTCGATCGTCACCCCAATCTGAGCATTGGGTACTTGCAGACGATTTATCGGATCGAGTCGTCTGACGGAACCCGCTTGCGGAAACGCGACGGGCTCGTGAGAAAGATCGTGGCCACGTATCGAGAGTTCACAATCTCCAGTCGAAGCGCACGGAGAACGTGCTGATGGATAGACACGTCCTACAGCAGCAGCAGCAGTAGCATGAAGGGAATGGAGGATGAGACGCAAGTGCAGACGCCTTGCCGTATGAAGGTCGTATACGGTACTTAGTAATAACTAATGTAGACCTACGGGCCTCACCGAAAGCGGCTGCAGCACATGGAAGTATACACTCACTATACAGGCATCTGACCAGAAATTCTGGTCAAGAAGGACGCGCGCATTCTCTGGCCAGCGAGTCGTCGGTGTCATTCCCGAGTGACCCTTCTGGGTGAGGCGCCATCCTGCTCTGGGAAACAGCGGTTTCTCTGTCATCGGCCACGCAGCAGTCGATCTTGTGGGTCTGACCGCTGGTATCTGTGGCAAATCCGTTCGGATATCGACCTGCTTGTGTGCGCACGTGTTCGGAGTTCGACTACTTCCAATTGCGGCGCATGTGTGTTGCGTTGACTGCAGCCTCACACACGCGCCAATTGTATTATCCTACGGTATACAGTACACTCACCACAGCGGCTCAGTGTGACGCACGGATTGGTGTCACGCTGTGACGCATTTGGGGATGGGAGGATGATAACACCTATCCAGTGCTCATTTTGACCAATCAGCAGCTATTATACCAGGTCATTTAGCGCCGTTCCGAATCAGCGTCCACATTCCAATTGGAAGATGGAGGGGCAGGCGTCTTTGCTGCAGGCCCACGACTGGCTCGGGTCCTTCCTGCAGGAGTTCTGCGACCTGGACGAGCCCCTGGAGCTGCACTCCTCCGTCAGCGACAGCGCCGACGACTCGTCCTCGTTCCGACCGCTCAAGACCAAGCGCCGGAAGAAACCGCTCGTACGGAATAGTACCAAGCCAGCCAACAGCGATCGAGCTATCGCTGCTCATCGCAGAAGACTCAAGCACAACGAGCGTGTGAAGACGCTGTACAACGAGATCCACGCGCTGCTCGTGCGTCTGCAGCCGGATCCAGCCCACAGAAACAAGACCGACTGGAAGCAACGCGCGGCCAGCGAGCGCCACGCGCGCGACCGAGCGCAGCTGGAGAACGCCTTCTTGAAGCAGCGGCTGGCCGAGAGAGCCAAGTTTAGAGATGAAGTGGAGAAGATGCTGCTCAAGCACCAGGAACTGATACCCAGGAGGTTCCTGACGGCCAATTGTTCCATTGTGGACGACGACACGCATATGTATGGGCTGCTGAGAAGCGATCTGCTCAAGCGGCAGTTCCAACTGGAGACCTCTTTGAAGGACCGACTGGACGAGATCACGATGCAAAGTCTAAAGGGCTGTGCTGTACAAGCAAACGAACGATGGGACGTCGTGAACAACAGCTAGGGCCTGCGCATGGATGTGGAGGAATCGGTGCTTCTGCCGGTCAATGCTGCTGTTATCAGCGCGGTGATTTGCAAGTACACGCAAAGTGGATCTATACCAGTGACTGGCGACAATGTCTGTGACCCGCTTAAGCTCTCCTTTCTATGCAGTCGTCTTACTGATTGAATTGTGTCTCTAGGTCGTGGACAGAGTGGTTCGAGGCGTCATGGTAAACGACGTAGAAGTGAGCTTTGCTGTGGATCACGTCGTTGGCGGCAGGCAACTGGAAGGCCGATCAATCATGCGCAGAATCCGAAGTGACCTGGGCACTGTGCTGCTGTGGGAGACCATGTCGTGCTGGCAAGGCACGGACGCAACCGAAAAAAATCCCGACGCCATCGTTCGCGAGAGCGGCTGGTCCATCATCGCCCCCGTTCAAGATGCGCTGAGCGTGTGCCACTTCCAGAAGACCTTCCGGATATCGGCGTCGGATGGCTCGCGCATGAAGAAACGCGATCCGCTTGTGCGAAAGATCGTGCACACGTGTCAAGAGTTTCATCGCGTCCAAACGAGGCGGATGGAGAACATGGTCATCGACAGCAATATGCAGCGTCAAGAGCTATCCATGTGAGTTTTTAATGGGATTGAACCATGAAGAAGCGAAATTGGACTCAGCTGACGAGAGCCACCATGACGATCTGCTTGTGGCAACGTATGATTCACTGCGTGCGATTCAAATTTTGTATCCGTTTCCTCACCAAAATTGGATTTTTACTATTGAGCTATTTCTGACGCACAGCTTTGGAGTTCGAGTGACTCAAGTCAACCGAAAAGCTTTCCACTTCAACTGACTGTTCTATGTTGACTTTGGTTATCCGCGCATCAATCCAATGTCCACTGCAGGGTCATGTGACTTGTATATTTAGTGTGGTCAACATAATATAGGAAGTCAGATTATACCAAACCTAACCATTTTGAGGATATCACTCAGTTTTTACTAAACCTAACCATCGTCTAGTCTTCGCCGACGTATACTATACACAATTCCTTTTCGGCAGCCGACGTATACTATACACAGTTTGCCTTTCGGCGGGGCACAATGGAAGTAGGGCGCCAAGAGCGCGAGTCTGAGTGGCTCGCTTCGTTCCTCCAGGAACTCGACGGGTTGGAAGAGCCTCTGGATACCCTGGAGTTGCTGTTCTCCTCCAGTGGCGGCTACGACAGCGGAGACGACAGCAGCGCCTCACCTGACGTTTTCCAGTCGTCCAGGGCCAAGCGGAACGCTGTGACGCCGGCCCCTGGCGACCGAGCGATTGCTACTCGTTACAGGAGACTGAAGCACAATGACCGAGTGAAGAAGCTGCGCAGTGAGATCCACAGCCTGTTGACCCGTCTGCAGCCAGATCCGACCGCTTCGGGTCGCAGCAGTCGCAAGACCAACTGGAAGCAGCGGGTGACCTGCGAGCGCTACGCACGCGACTGCGCTCAGTTCGAGAATGTGTGCTTGAAGCAGCGCTTGGCCCAAGGCTTGAAACTGCAAGACGATGTGGCGAGGTTGCTACTGAAGCAGCAGGAATTGATGCCAAAGAAGCTTTTCCAGGTCCAGTTCTCACTCAAAGATGACGACGCGCACGTGTTCAGGCTCTTGAAGGCCGATCTGTTCAAGCGGCAGCTTCAGCTGGAGCTCTCCATGAGGAGTCGACTGGACGAGATCACGCAGCAGAGTCTCAGGGGCTCTTTCATCCAGGCGGAAGACCGATGGGATGTCGATAAGCACAACGAAGACCTGCGCATGGACGTACAAGAGTCGGTTCTCCTGCCATTCAAAGCTGCCGCGTTGAGCTCCGCCATCTCTCAGTACACGCAATCTGGGTCGATCCAAGTGGTTGGTGACAGTGTACGTTATGCTCTACTATCAAGAACCACGACGTCTCTTTGGTGATTGAACTGTGTTTCTTCTGCATGAACAGATCGTAGACAGAGTGGTCCGTGGCGTCATGGCGAACGATGTGGAACAGAGTTTTGCTCTGGATCACATCTCTAGTGGCAGGCAACTGGAAGGCCGATCAATCCTGCGAAGAATCCGAAATGAGTATGGCCTGGTGCTTCTGTGGGAATCCATGTCCTATTGGCAGATCGAAGATGCAAGGGACGAGAGCCCACACGCGATCGTCCACGAGAGCGGCTGGTCCATCATCTCTCCTGTATCAGATGCTTTGAGCGTGTGCTACTTCGAAAAGGGCTTCCGGATATCGTCGTCTGATGGATCGCCCATGAAAAAGCGTGATCCGATCGTGAGAACGATCGTGAAGACCTGCCAAGAGTTCCACCATCTCCAGTCCAGGCGAACGGAGAATATGATCATAGACAGAAGCATCGCAGTTGAGACGCAGCAGAGCTCCCGCATGTTGCCAGGGCTATAAGGCACATCGTCGAGTTGCCATGGCGATTCTTGTCAACTGCTTTCCCATGTAGTCGATCCAGTCGTAATAAAACACTTGCGCTGTTATGGTAGTTCTGACACAGTAACACAATATACCGCACTTCAAAACGAAACGAAAACACTTGCGTTGCAGTAAGATTGTTGCAATCGAGACCGATTAACGTTAGATGAAAAAGACGTATTCTTACACCTGCGCGAGAACTTGCAACGCTGATACATACCTCTGTAATTAAATAATCAACCAACCGACTTTTCTAGTCGTACTATCAGGACTGGTTGAGTACTGTATTGTAAAGTACCGGACGGTATACTGTGGTCTGGTTGTCACCATCAAGTCATGAGCAGGACGGCGACTCCGGACAGCGCGCTGCTGCCGCTGAGCACATTCCAGACGTTCCTGGAGGAGATCGACGCCTTTGATGCGCCTTCGTGCAACCGCTTGCGCAAGCAGAGCGCGGCCCAGGCTCGCGATGCGCCGGCCCTACGTCGGAAGAAGCGGGCGTCTCCTATCAAGACCACAAGCGCCCCGCTGGCGCCCACAAACACCAAAAAAGGCCACAGCCAACGCACGAAGATGCTGATTCGGCAAATCCATGTGCTGCGTCAGCAGCTCAAGCGCCTGCACGACGACCACCAGCGAGAGGTCGTTAGTGCGCAGCCTACCGGAACGAACTGGAAGCGGCAAGCCATCCTCGAAACCTGTCTGAAGACCCAGTCGATGGACGAGAACAAGCAGCTGAAGAAGCGCCTAGCGGACGGAGCAATGCTGGTGCAGACCATGAGATCTCTCGTGCTCAAGCAGATCTTGGCCATCCGCCAAATCCAAGCCACGACGAAACCGCCGTCACCGAGCGGATTCATCCTCTTGGACGAAGATACGCGCACGTTCGCTTCAATCAAAGCCAGCATGGACGCTCGGCTGTTCAATCTTGATTCCAGTATGCACAAGCGGCTGCGTGTGCTCACGACGCAATGCATTGCCGGTGCAGTCCCGACCAGTAGCCAATGGAGTGTCTCGAACAGCGGCGAAGGGGTGCTCATGTCCATGGAGATGTCCGCACTGATCCCCTTTGAGATTGAATTGATCAATACCGCCATCTGTAGACATGTGCAGGTCAATACGACCAACAAGGTGCGCGTTGTCTATTGTCTCATGGCCCGACACTCTCTCTTGCTGACGGTGGTTTCTCTGCCCAATAGCTCATTGACAAGGCCAGCCGAAGAGCTCTAACCATGAACGACGCAGACTTCAGTCTTGTCGAGTCAGGAAGAGTCGACGTCGACTCTCGGACGATTTTCCGCCGAGTTCGAAACGAGTATGGCTTCGTTGTGATGTGGGAAAGTGTTTCGACTTGGCAGAGCGCCGAAAACGCGGCCGACGGGAACCCAAAGCGAGCCATCGTTCGTGACCACGGCTGGTCCATTTTCGCCCCAGCGGCAGGCTATGCCAAGGACGTGAGCATCAGCCACTGCCAGATTGCCTGCAAGATCCAGTCCACGGACGAGATGCCGCTGCAGCAGGAAGACCAGTTTGCGAACAGCATTGTTCGCCACAACCAACAGACCATCGCTTCTCAAAGCCAACTGATGGAAAACAAGCTCATGGACAGGAGTCTGTGCGTTTCTGTTGGGCAACAATGAGAGGCTCAAGCTCCAAGATAGTAGATCCCACTCCGTTTCAAATGAGCATGCGACTAAAGAATTATACTGCTGAGTCTACGGAGTA
The DNA here is from genome assembly GCA_023335835.1 of Elongisporangium senticosum. NCBI lineage: Eukaryota > Oomycota > Peronosporomycetes > Pythiales > Pythiaceae > Elongisporangium > Elongisporangium senticosum. The sequence continues at coordinate 50,759 of JAADVQ010000039.1, read as the reverse complement.
CGTAGTAGTAGTAGCTAACGACCACCGTCACACCTGTCAGGTCCATCATGAGACTCTGTGACTCGAGAGGCTTGAATCAATCAGATAGTTCTCCACAAATTGAAGCTGATTCCTGTTGATCGCTTCGTATGAGTTTAACACTTTGCCTGTCTGTGCATCGATTCGCTGCCGTGTTACGCCATCGGACGCGTAGAAATTGGTCGAGACGCCGTACTGAATGACACTCGCCTCGGTGCCTTGATGTGCCAGAGGATCGACAACCGCCCATCCGCTCTCGTGGATCATGATCTTTCTCGAGCGTTTGTTCGAACTTGTCTGTCTTGGTTCCAGGTACCAATCGCCCATGTTCTCGTATATCACAGCCAAGCGGTTTTGGTCTGCCTGGACCACTCGGACCACACATCGGCCATGAACTACTGCAGCTGAGTGGGTCTTGAAGCCGACCTCTTGCAGTTCTTGGGAGCTGATGATCCCCTTCATAAACTAGAGCAGAGAGAATCAGCAGCGGCAGTATTCACAAAGGAAGGAGTAGATACGTACAACGTCTCCATTGCTTGAGCTGGCGTGGTACTGAGGATGCACGTTCATGTAATGATTCATTGCAGCAATGATTGACTCCACGCTGAACGGCTGGACGCTGATCGTCTTGGCTTCTAATCCTGCGCCATCAGCGTGCAGACAGGTCTCAAGGCGCTCGCTTGAGTCAACTTGAGCTGGTGGGATCCACTGCTGGTTTAAAAGCCTGGCGAGTCGACTCTGTCGATGGTCTAGATTTCCCACTAGTCTACGAAACACGAACGGATCTTCTGGCTCGGGCAAGCTGTGCATGCAGCGCTGCGTGGCTGCTGCTAGGAGCAGCTTGTCTGTTTGCTTCTTCAGCAGATCCCTCACGCGCTTGGTCATCTTCCGGCTCGCATCAACACGTCGCCGAAGTCGCATCTGTTCGCGCTCTGGCTGCACTCTCGCGCTTCTCTCGACTACAGCGCGCTGCTTCCATGGGTTGGTGGCGCAAGCACCTTGGCGCGCAAGCAGAGCCATCTTCTGCAGGTTCAGAGCAAGCAGCTCCTCATACAGTGCGGCGATCTGCTCGCGTTTGTTGCGTCTTCGAGACGTACGCTTGGGCTTCACCAACGGAGCGCTTACTACGGAACCGACCCATTGAGTAGCTTGGTCCGGCACATTCGCTGGAGCGCTGTCCTTGTCGGACAAGAAGGGCTGCAGCGTCTCCTGCCAGTCCTCTTGGTCCAGCTCATCGAGCCACGACATCCCATTGAACGACTTGCAGGCTGCTACTCCACTCCGGTCTGATGTAACCCCAAGGTTACTCCAAGCGAGATGTGACAGTTGGTGAATGTCTTCGTAGTATAGGTTATTCTATGATGTTCGATTTGTTTGTAAAACGTTTTTAAACGTCCTACAAACAGTTGTGCAAAAACAGAACTATTGGCTCTCGACCCCAAACAGAATTCATAATTTATTAGGAGCAAGCTCTTTCATCACTCTTCTACTGACTGCCGCTGTCGCGTAGAGTCCTGTCCACTAGAGCGTTCTCCATCATTCGCTCTTGGGCCGCGAATGACTTTTGACTCTGGTGAACGATGCTGGCCACCAGCTTGTCCTCCTGCTTCAACGGCACGCCGTCCATCGACTGGATTCGCAGCACCTTCTGGCAGTGGCCAATGCTTGTGTCTCGTGGGTGGCCAGCTGCTGCGGTGACGATGGACCAGCCACTGTCGTACACAAAGGCTCGCTTCGGCTCTCCATCGGCATTTGCTGCAGTCTGCCACGTTGAAACGCTCCCCCACATCAGTACGACGCCGTAATCGGTTCGAACTCGGCGGAGGACCGATCGACAGCCCAATTCGATTCCCCCACGCTTGACATTTACCACTTGGCTGGACTCTGTGTTGTTGGCGTATATTTTGTCCACAATCTAAGAAAGACACAGCGTTAAGAAGAGATCCATGTCGGCTGCTGGAACGAACGAGTATTCGCACCTGTTTGGGTGCATCCAATCGAACTTGGCCACAAATGGCGGCGTTGATCGTCTCGGCGTTGAACGGAATGAGCCCCGAGCTTTCAAACGACAGCAGCACGGCCTGGTTGCTGCTTGTGACGCGCCATTGGCCGTTGGCGTCAGTCCTGTTTGTGATGCATTGCTGCGTTATACCAAGCAGACGAGTGCTCATATTGGAGTCAAGATCGGACAGACAAGCGTCCATACTCGACTTGATGGAGGCGAACAAGAGCGTGTCGTCGTCCTGCAGCACAACGCCCATTGGCGACAGCGGTCTCGCCATGGCCTGAAGCTGCTTGACCGCGTCGATTTGCTTGGCCGTGAGCTTCCTCACAGTCTGAGCCATCGCCACGTTGTCCCTCAGGCGCTGCTTCAGGAGTTTGTTCTCGTCCGTTGACTGCATCTTCATGCAGTTCTCCAGAATCGCTTGGCGCTTCCAATTGCGCCGAGTCAACTCGCTCTGTGGGGCGTCTGGGCCGAGCAGCTCTCGTTGGTCGACATGCAGATGCTTGAGCTGCTGGCGCAGCGCGTGGATCTGTCGGAGAAGCTGCGTCACACGCTGGCTGTGGCCTTCCTTCGTGTTCGTGGGCGCCAGCGGAGCAGGTCCAGCCTGCTTCCGCTTCTTACGGCGTGTTTTGACGAGCGGACTGGGCGCGTGCTGCTCAGGCCTGTGGCCTTTGGGAAGCGGCGTGTGGCGCACGTCGAAGTCGTCGACCTCGTCCAGGAACGACTGCAGCGTGCTGAGCGACAGCATCGCACTGTCCGGCGCCGTCGTCCTGGTGCCCATCAAGATGGAGAGTGAGTGTAACCGCCAGCGTGGCGCAGCATGTATACTGTATACTGGTGACTAGTATACTGTACAGCCAATCAACTATACGCATAATTCACTCAACCGTGAAGCTCCGAATGAATATGAATTCACTCGCTAATTCTTGTCACGGCAACTGTACCGCCATCAATATGCAATACTCTCCAAACCCTTGATATTTCCACGTCAGACGTATTTAGCAGAACCCAATCGCAAGCGCGTGTTCGATTGCGATTGTACAGACAGAAAAGCATGTGGCAGTTCCGCATTCAGATGCCGTGGGGAATCCCGTCGACTGAACAATCACGAGTTCTTTATGGCCGCATCCACCATCATATTCTCAATGATCTGCTGTTGTCTTCGGCCAAACCGACGCAATGGCTCCAGAACTTTCATCACTTTGGGGCTCAACACCGATCCATCGGGTGCTAGCAATTGGATCGATATATCCTTCTGGGACACACTCCCACCAAGATCTTCGAACGAACGGAGAACCATCCAGCCCTTCTGCCTTAGCGTGGTCGCTTCCAGCTCTCTCGCTTGATCAGCTTCGCATTCGATCACGGATTCCCAGAGCGCAATCGTCTGGTTCCGGTGAACGAGCCGCCTCACCACACTCCGATTGAGCACTTTGAGCGGTCTCCCATCCGAGCAAAACTCGCCCAGCTCCAGAACCCGCTTGAAGTACTAAGGAGCACACACTATTATAGTTAGTATGTACCGGACTGTCATCAGCAGACAGGATCGTAACACTGAGCAGCGTACAGTGTCCTTGTCCATGTGCCAACACGCGTTTGCTTGGCTTTCCATGTGCTGCTGCATCGTATTGATGATCGTTGCCGTGCCGAAAGGCCGAACGTCGATCTCTCGAACCTCCACGCCTCGGCCGTTGGGATGGATACAGATCTGCTTATCATCTGTGGTCTCGAATCGGGACACACACTGCTGCAATATGGCGTCCAATTGGTTATATCGGTAATCGAGCGTCGATTGAAGAGCCTGATATAGCTGGATATCGTCACGGTCCAGACCGATCTGCCCCCCTTGCATGGCCGGACACGACAAGGGCACGCCTGTGATCTGTCGAGCCGCCTGATTCAGCAGCAGCTGCTTCACGTTCTCCAGAAAGCTCACGTTCATGGAGATTCGCCGTATAAACTCAGCCTTCGTCTCTTCGGCTTTCCCTCGAGCGTGGCGTTCTCGCGTGGCAGCTCCCCTCCAACTCATGGTGACCGCAGTCGACTCATTTAGGAGTCGGTCTAGTGACCGTCGGAGCTCCTGGCTCTCGCTCAGCTCGTGAAAGTGGTGGGCCAGTGCGCTGACCTCTCGACGAAGCGCGTGGAGCTGCTCGCGTTGATTCATGCGCTTGCTGTTCACTGAAGACGCCGCCTCGAGCTCACTCTTGCTGCCGTCTCTCGGTACGGCGATGTCGCTAAAGTCCAAAGAGGACCGTTTATCTCCGTGCAGAGGCGTAATCAGTGAGCGAGCAGGTGATCGAGACGACTGATTACAGCTATTTGGGCCCTGCAACAACGCATCGACTGTACTGCACTTTCAGCACCACCGAAGCGAACGTAACGCTACATGAGATCCTTGTGCTTTTGCATTCGTGGCGGCGGTGGGTGGCTCGGTTCTCCATACTGTACAGTAATAACGCCATTCGATCCGAGATTGCCGACTTTATACACGGTTTGTATTATCCGCCAGGCCATATCAACCGCTTTCCAAACGCTGGATACAGTTGCCGCACCAAACTGTTTCATTACCAAAGTCCACTGCATGCTTCAATCTATTACGGCATTTCTAGCAGTGCCGGTACGGTATCCGAAACTGTTACTGTTATGGGTGGATCATGTTTGGGATATCGTTGGATAGATCTCGGTCTTTCACGGAATATCGAGCACATTGGATACGTTAGGACCATCTCATGGCGGTAGCCAGCAGTATTTGTCAACGATCGGCAGTTGCTTTCTGCCGTACACATCCAGCATTTGCACGACATCCATGATTTAGATTCGCTGCTTGGACCCCTGGGACAACTGAATGTGAACTGTCATGCCAGCCTAAACCAGACTCGCGCCTTCACCGAACGAGCGTATCACCACCCAGCCATGCTTCCATAGTCGCGTCGTTTGTGGCTCGGTCCCGTCGTGCCGATCGCTCACGGTTTGCTAAAGCATCACGAACGGTACGCAAAGCCCCTACGCCTTGATTTCGAACGTCCCTCGATGGAACTGCCATGTCGCCATCGACACAATCATGTCAGTTCATCAAAAGCGCCACTTACGACTTCGTTCTCTCCTTGCCAGTAGACTTGGGAGCGTCCTTCAAAATACTGCTGCAAATTGCTGGTGAACGTTTGCGCATCGAACGGCTTGACCACAACTCCAGAGCATCCATACCTCGGCAGTCAGAATGATTGCGAGTCTCGGTCTTCTCCGCCGTGTCGACGCTGGCCACGTATCGCTGCAGAATGGCGTCCAACTGGTAGTCGAGTCGGGACTTCATCAGGTGGAAGAGCTGCACGTCGTCTCTATCCAGTGCGAGAGAACTGCACCACGTCGGCGAGCGAAACTGCGGTAGGCGATTGCGCTGGACCGATAGAAGGCATTTCACATACTTGAGCAAATCTGCTTCGTGAGTTCGCTCTTCTGGGCTTCGGCGGCCTATCTCGCATTGCGCAGTCGCATCGCGCATTCTTTCCAGGTCATAACGCCGACATCCGGCACATCGAGCAGCTGATCCTGCGAGCGCCTCAGCTGCCGCGCCTCAATCGTCTCCTGCAATCGTTGGGGAGGCTGTGAGCTGGAATCATGTCGCAGATTCAAGTACCGTAGACCTCTGGAAACTCATACCAGGGATGTCAACCCCTTGATCCGACTCCAAAGCGAGCTCACATGATCGTTCGCAAGCAGCACACTTCACGCCTGAATCGAAGTCCGAGACCAAGCCATGTCTGATCTGCTTTTGCGATTGCAGCCCGGCCGAACAGCTCCAGCGGGAGTTTGGAAAGGTTTCCAACAACCTAGCCCTGGCATGTCACCAAACAGCTCAGATTGCCTAGATGTTGCACGAAGGTAGCGCTGCTGATCCAGTGGCAGCACTGGAGCCATTTCCGAGTCGCAAATGGCCAGCGGCAACAAGGACTCGGTGAACAAAGCGCTGGAGGAGCTCGTGCTCAAGGCCGGCGTGCCGACCAAGGTCAAGGAGGACTCGGAGCAGATCGTGTGCGATGACGAGTGGACCGAGGAGCGCGAGAAGCTGGCGCAGGAGCTGCTGAGCAAGGACACGTCGACCATCCCCGAGTTCTGGCAGAGTGCGTCCTGCTTCCCGACGCCACGGCTCTAGTGATGGTGCTGATGGTGTGACTGACTGCTTGTAGGCAAGTACGACCGCGAGGCCGCCAAGAACTGGGACAAGTTCTACAAGCGCAACTCGACCAATTTCTACAAGGACCGGTACGAAAGCAAGCATTGCGTCAACACGCGCGCAGCAGCTCAACTGACGTGTTCTTGTTGCAGGCACTATCTACACATCGTCTTCCCTGATCTGGGCATCGAAGAGAAGGTGACGCGTTTGCTGTTCAGGCCCCGATCTCTCCTCGTACTGATACCTCTGTCGATAGAACGGAGCCACCAAAACCTTGATGGAAGTCGGATGCGGCGTCGGCAATGCGGCGCTGCCACTGCTGGAGGTGAATCCGTCGCTCAACATTGTGGCCTTCGACTTTGCCGAGTCGGCCATCGCGCTGCTCAAGCAGCAGCCGCTCTACAACGCCGACCGCGTGCACGCCTCGGTGTGCGATATCACCAAGGACGATCTGCCGGACGTGGCGTTCGCGAACGGCGGCGTGGACTTTGCGCTGTTGTTGTTCTGCCTCTCGGCCCTGCATCCGGACAAGATGCGCGACGCGGTCAAGAAGATCGCGGCGGCTATCAAGCCCGGCGGCAAGCTCTTCTTCCGTGACTACGGCCGATACGACCAGGCGCAGCTGCGCTTCCGCTCGGGCCACAAGCTGCAGGAGAACTTCTACGTGCGTGGAGACAACACGCGCGCGTACTACTTTACAACCGAAGAGCTGGCCGAGATCTGCGCGGAGGCCGGACTGGTGCCTGTTGAGAACGAGTATATCCGTCGCCAGTACGTGAACCGCCAGCAGGACGTCGTGCGCTTCCGTGTCTGGGTGCACGGCATTTTCCAGAAGCCCCTGGCAGCGGAAGTCAGTACCACGCCCTCCAACCAGGATAAGACCGAGTAAATCATAGACCGCATCATGTTGTTTCGAGGAGCTACTGTAGTGACCACTCTATTTAGACGCCGCAAGGTCCCGCAGAAGATCCAGAAACATCTCCTTGTTCACGTGCGTGACCACCGTCGTGTTGGGCTTCAAGCCCTTGACAGGCACGTCTTGGTTCCACAGGTTTAGTCCACGGCGCTCACCCGGCGCGAGATGCACGCGACCCACACGAACCGACGTGGTCTCGACGTACTTGGGGCGCAGCAGGATGGCCATGGCGTAGGCGTCACAGGGCAGGAAGCCGTCGTGCGGCAGGAACGCCTTGTTGTGGCGCCAGATGCGGCGCGTGTAGTCCGACCGCGGGTTCTCTCCGTCGTGGAAGATCTCGTCGAAGGTTTCCCACGAGAACCCGTGGTCCATGCAGGTCTCAAACGGCAGCAGGAGCAGCTTGCTGGCGTCCGTGCAGTGCTCCAGCACGATGTTCGTGGCCTCCGGGTCGCAGCCCACGTTGAACTCCGAGTGCGGCGTGAAGTTGCCCTCGCCGCGCGAGAGCCCGCCCATGACTACGAACTGCTTGACGTGGTCGAAGAACGACGGATCGATCAGCATCGCCAGCGCGATGTTGGTCAGCGGGCCCAGCGCTACGACCACGAGCTCGCCCGAGTACTTGTGCGCGAGGTCCACGAGCGTATGCACAGCATCGTTCCTGCTGGCCGCTGTTTCGACTGCATGGCCAGCTTGGCCGCCGAGCCCATCGGGGCCGTGGCCCTGTTAAACAGAGAGAGATGGTCAACATCCAGCTCCTGTTAAACGGATCATCGTGCGCCCAGTCTTACATCCCAGCGATCTTCCGAGACCTTCGCCACAATGGGCTTGGACGCGCCACTGTGAATCGCGATGTCCGAGCGGTTCATGGCCTTTAGAACGCTGTAGCAACCGTGAGTACGAATAGCTGTGGTGAGGGAATGAGACCACGTGCTCCGCTTACTGGGCGACGTTGTGGTTGGCCTGGTGCAGATCCACGTTGCCGAAGACCGTGGTGATGGCGTGCACAGCGTCTCTGGGCAGACTGTGCAGCGCCATCATGATGGCCGTGGCGTCGTCCACGCCGGCGTCCGTGTCGATCACCACGTGCATGTTGTCTGGTGGTGGGACTTCTGATCTGATGGCTGCTTTTATACCGTAGACATGTTATCACTTCTGACGGGTATTGTGGGATTCATAGAAGGACTGAGAACACTATCAAAAGATCACGGGTATTGGATTATGCAGGTTCAGATCTTCTGACAATCATTCAGAGACTGAAGCTGAAATAATGAATGGGGCTACAGCTCTGCGTTGACAAGACCTTGCACGACCAGCAGTCGCAGTTTCTCGGGCGTCGTCGCGTCGTTGAAGTGGCGGCTGGAGTATCGAATGGCGCTGAGTAGCTGGCGCTCTTTGCTCATGGAGAGCTCTTGCAGGCATCGCTTGATCTAATGAGGCCACATGATGAAGCAATAGGTCAGTTTTAAAGACTCGGCAGGCGATGGATCCAAGCCAGTAGGTAGGTAGGTACCTTGAGATCACTCTTGGAACGGAAAGCGCCGTCCGGACTCGTGTGGTCAAAGACGAGGATTGCGCTGGTCATGGCGCGTAAGCTGCGCGAGACAGAGGACGGGTCCTTGTCTCTATGCAACGGCAGCGCAATGGTTAGGCAAGCGACCTGGTAGTCTTTCGTGCACGCTTGCTCGTACCGGCTCGTAGCTGCTGCGATGCAGCAGAGATTAGCGACTTGTGCCATGGCGCAGTAGCACTGGGCGTCTTCTTGTTGGCAGGCCTCCACTGCACGGACCAGGACTTTGAGCATGGGCGAGTGGTCTGCCACGAAGAAGGACATGGCGTTCAGAGGGGCGTCTGTGAATCTGGATATCGCAGATGCAGTGAGCTCTCATGCCTGGCATTGGGCTGCATACGGATAGTGTCATACCTTTCCAGTTGGTTCGAAGGCGCATGGACAGCCACAAGGCGACGAAAGTAGCTAAGATCATTCTGGAGTTCTGGTCTTGCGGACTTGAGCGTATCGAAGCGGATCGCGTACTCGACCAGTTCGGCCAGCTTGGCGGTCAGGATCCCGCCCATCTTTTTCATATCTGGACGTTTGCCATTAGATTGTCGTTGCCGCCGTGCCGGCGGTTTAATTGCATGCTCACCTTTTCGACATACGAGACGCAGTACGTCGTAGACAACAGTAGCTACAGCGTTTGAGTCTATTAGCAACCCACGATGGTTTGAATGCAAACGATGTCGTACCGAAGTTGACTGAGAGTTCGTATAAGTGCTTGACGATGTCAATGTTTGGCGCCAGCGCTGTGAACACTTCTCGTCTGAAGTCGGCATCGTGCGGCATTAGAATGGACTGGCAGGCATACAGACACGCGCGGTCAATTGGAATCGCTCATACATGAAGGCACTGGTCGCTGTACCTTTTGAATATGCGTCAAGCAGCCTTGATAGGACTCGATCATGGCGATTGCCCGTGTAGTTCGTTCCAGAATATCAGCCGCCTCAATCAACACATCCTGGCAGGATTCTTCGAGTGAACTGTCTGGAACAGACAGGAGGCCCCAAGCTTTAGTTCCCCCCCCCCCCTCCCCCAAAGACGAAGACGAAGACGCCAGGGACGCACCGCCACCAGACATTCGACGCTTGGTGCCGCTGTTGCGGAACGGGAGCACAAAGAGCGGCGACATGGTCTGCTCGTTTGCAAGTGATGCTGTACCCTAAAGAATACAACAGAGAATCCGAAACCAGCGTGAGCACGAGGAGTGGTGAACACAACCCACGCAGGTCCAGCTTCTTTGGCCGCTAAGGTCTAATTTTGGCCATTGAGATCGTGGAGTTTCTCTGCGGGAGATTTTTCGATCGGCCATTTCAGTTTGCGGGTCGTTTCAACGCGCCACTGTTCCAATAACAGGCCAAGAAATACTTTGCGGGGGTGAGAAGGAGAAGCCCGTTTTCCCAACGGATCACAGCATTCGAGGAGCGCATTTTGGAACTTCTTGACGCGTCAACGCAGCTGAAAGAAACGGCGCCGCGCCACGTCACTCACTGGGAAGAACGCTGCTGAGCATGAAACGGCCCTTTAACGTGGCCGGTAGCTCATGGCGGCTACCAAGGAGATCTTTAACGATTTGGATCTCGTGATCCAGCTGAATGAGCACATCGAGGAGATCGCTGCGACACACACGGACCGCGATGCGGCCAAAGCAGCGCTGCCGCGGCAGTCCTCGTTCCAAGTTCTGGCCGATTTGGCCTCGGTGACAGCGAGCGATACGCGTGTCGAGGCGCAATTTGACCATCAACGTGCGTTGTTTCTGGCTGATTTGGGCGATACGCCGCCGCTTCCATTCCATCTCCAGGGTGATCAAGAGTTCAACCAGGCCAGCGCTTTGTCGAAGCGACGGGCTCTGCGGCAGACGCCAGAGATCAAAGCCAAGATCTCGTTTCTATGGGAAGTGGCACGAGGGCGCAAGCGATCAGTGGCACGCCGAGGCGGCAGCGTCGCGGGCTTGCATCCTGTTGCGAAGCCGAACCTGATCGATGAAAGCGACTACATGGACATGATGTTGCTAGTGTTCAAGGTGCTTCGAGACGACTTCGTGCTGGACATGGCCAAGCTCCAGATCCATTGTGACTGGGAAGTGGACAGCCACCACGGCAAGACGCTCAAGTTTGACGATTTCTTCTCGGCGCTCTTCGAGCTCGTGGATATGTGGACTTGCGACATCCTCGAGTCCACGTACACGCGCTTCCTGGAGCTGTTGACACGACGAATCACCGTGCGCGTGATCGTGTTTCTGGATGACATGGTGCTCAAACTGGCCATGTCTGACAACTTTGACGAGGCCGTGGTCGTGAAGGCGATTCCGCTGAGCACGATCAAGCAATTTGCTTCCGTAGCTCAGATGGTGAAGCCCAAGGGCGTGACGACCGTCGGCGAGTTGGCGCGTGCAGACCCTCGCATGATAGAAGACGAACGACTCGAGTACTTGAAGAAGAGCGAAGTCTCCCGAGGCAAAATCGGCGCCGATCTGCAGAACCTGCTCAAGCTGTTTAATGGCATCTCGGAGCAGTTTGAAAACGCTAACTACACGCTGGAAGACAATGTTCTGGTTCGCCAGCCAGCGAATACCGAAGGTGAAACCACGAATGGAATTCCAATTCGTCGGGGCCCGCCCCTCAACCGCATGACTACGATTCATGACCTGAGCTTGACTGAACCAGGCGCGATCAATGCACTTCGTACGACGTTTTTGATTGATAAGGATATTGCGATCCATCGGAAGATCGGACAAGACGAGATCCGCAAGGAATTGGTCAAGTTTGGGATCGATTTGACGGATCTGGCGGACACCGACGCCGCCGATAAGTACAGCAAACTCTACGAGATGTTTGTGTTGCACGATGGCGAGAGTCTTCAGGCACTCGCGACGTCCATGCTGTCTCAAATAAAGCTGGAGCTCGCCATCCACGGCGTCAAGGTTCGTGATAGCGACGCTGAGGCGGTCTACGACGGATTCTACGACTCGGTCGTCACAGGAACGGGTGAAACGATTGTGGAAAGCGCGAAAAGCTGGATGGGCGAGACAGTGAAAAGCAACAACGTGTCGAGCTTCGTGAAGGAGGACTTCCACCAGCTCAAGTCGATCGATGAGGTCAAATTGTTGGGCACGCAGCCCGGTGATGAAGAATTTGTATCATTACTATCGACGGAAGACGACGACGACAACGAGGCGATGTACAAGCAAACACTCTTGAGCGACTCTACTTCGGACTCCAAACGAATGTCGCCGATACAGAGAAAGCCGAGTCAGCGTAGACAACTGGTGGCTGAACGTGATTCCAAGGCTTCTGTGAATGGGTTTGGCCAAGTGGCTGAATCAAAGGCAACAACGACATCCGGGCAGGTAGGATCTGAAATGCTAGAGTCTGTTGCTCCTGTTGCAGTCGAATCTTCCCCTCCATCGTCACCACGTCGACGTAGCGGACCTAGAGCGCATTCAAAGGCGATTGAGAGCGCCATACATCACGATTCTGGTCATGAGGCGACGAATAAGAAGCACAAAGTGAGACCACCAGCAATTGTTACCTCGGAATCTCCAAGAAAGCGTTCGTCTCCGACTGTGGGGGACAACAAATCAGTTCCTTCACACTCTGAAATTTCTGTTCCACCGAGCGAAGTACCTAAAGTCGAAGAACCGCGGTGCTCTACGCCTCTTCCCGACTCACGAGACGAGAACTCCACTGCTGATCTCGCAGTTGAATCATCGGAGGAAGCACTTTTCCCACCTGACGTCGACCGTCTTGTAAGAAGACCATCGGCCATCTTAGTATCATCCAAATCGAAACGAGCCGTCGATTTCAGTCTCAACTCTGCGCACAATGGAAGCGATTCGTCGAATGCGGACATCACTCGCGATCCAAGAGGAATCGACTTTGGCTTCGAGGAAAACTGCGTCGATGCTGAAGATGAAGCACCTGCTTTACCCGCTGACATGTGCGTAACGTCGTTGGAAGCCTTTATGGCGTTAGCTGTGCGTGGTTTAATGATTGTTTGTATGCTTCTAGATCACCAGTGCTGGTGCCTAAAGTGCCTAAAATCCTGATTGGAGGCTTGACGGGTGCCAAAAACGTATCCGCCATAGCACGATATATGCAGTTGCTTGGCCTGGGCACTATCATGACTGCTGTTGACGAAGATGATGTGTTCCAGCAGTTGAACTCTCCTGACAGCAAAGAAATCGATCTCGTATGTTCATTTGGATCTCTAGCTTTATGGCTCGTACCGCATATTAATGGACTGACTCTTGTGTCAGGTCTGTTTCGACGTTGAAGATCAGCTCGATATCGCTGTGGACAAGCTGCGATTGCTTCAGTCCCTCGTCGGCTATCGCGTCATCATGATTGGGGGCGACCGAAAGGATCTGGAGAAAACAGAGCATACAGCTTCGCTTTGCCTTCAAGACGGCGCCATCTATTTCGCGACGCTTCCAGTGGACTTTGCTCAGTTGCGCTCGGAGGTCCTGGCCTTTTTTGAGAACTCGCCCCAGCCATACATTCTGCGACAACGAAAATCACAAGTTCGCGGCCCAACTACGCTGAGAATCGCCTCCACCTCTATTGGAGCGGCCAACATGTTTGCGATCCATGATGAGACTTTAAAAGCGTTGTCTCCGACATCGCACGCCAAGTCCTCGCGACGGAAGCTTACGAGTGCGCTCCCGCTTATCCCACTTGGGCGCACCCCAGCTGACGCAGGTAGTGCTCGAAGAAGTCCAAGTCTCAAGTCACCAGACGATATTCTCGCGGCGGAATATACTGCGACTCCTCCTGTATCGCCTCGAGCACTCAAGTCGTACAAGAAATCCCCTCGCCTGTCTATTGCATTGCAAAAATTGATGAGATGAAGAGCGATAAGTTGTTCGCGGAATGAGAACCACGTGACCAAGCTGACGTTTCCCCCGTCACGAACGTATCAGCGATAGATTGGCGGCAAAAGACGGCAACTACGCATTCGGTGACCTCAAACACACAGTAGATTATATCAGAAAGATCAATTGAGTGATTATTGAGTTGAATATGCCGTGTGTCTAGCTGGTGCATAAGGAAAATTACCCCGAGGATTTGAGCTGCGCTACTTGTTCGCCCTTCAGAAATTGCATGACGCCGAGCAACCAGTCGATTACACGAAGATGGAACATGAGGCTGAGATGGTCAATCCAGTATTGGCATTGCTCCAGCAGCGTCCAGTGGTGGTCCTCCATCGCAAGTCCCGAATACAACGAATGGCCTTGCACAGCATATTTCCCCATGATCGAGAAGCGTTCACTGGAAGGAAACATACATCCAGCAGCATTAGCACGGATTGTAAGAACCCCAGGCTAGAAAATTAGAATGCACGCACCGTGTGGATCCGCCAAGCTCTTTGTTCAACGATCGAATCATATTGTTCGTCCGAAACACAAATAGCATATCACGGGGCAACTGCTCCAAGAAATCCGTAACCTGGCAAAGAGCACAAGAGTGAGTACTCGAGTTCATGTAGCAGGCTACATAGTATCCATAGGAGGTGGCAGGAAGACTTACATTAGAAAACTGAAGCTTTTTCAAATCTTTGGCCAGTTCTTCGCGCTCGGCTTCGGTCATGGAGGTCGCAAGCGGCGTCTGGTTCTTGATCGTGCGGTATGTGAACAAGAGCGGCAGGTATTTCGCAAACTCGCCGACATTCAACCGCCTGCCGCAATCCTCCAGCAGCTTGTTGTCGCGGAGAAGCATCGCGCGCCAAAGGTCACAGTAGGTTTTACGAAAGTCCTCATCCAATTCGCGGTAAAGCCCGTGATCGAGCAGTACGATCTGCTCCTTGAGCGGGGCCTTCGGGTCGGGATTGCGACGAACGAATAGATTGCCAGGGTGTGGGTCGCAGTGCACGAACCCGTGGCAGCACACCATCTCGCTGAAGACCTCGCAGAGCACCTTGGCGACTTTTTCAGTCTCAAGACCCAGCGCTCGGATCGACTCGACCTGCGAGATCTTGGGGGCGTCAATGAACTCCATTGTGAGCACCTTCTTCGTGCTCAGATCGTCGTACACGGTCGGCACATGCACCTCCGGCAGATGCTTGAGCATGGCTGCAATGCGTCGACTGTTTCGTTTCTCCTGGTTGAAGTCCAACTATTAAATCAACAATAGAGCTCGTGAGTGGATCCCTGACCAGCAGCCAAGCGTGTGCTCGATACCGGTCGTACCTCTGACGTTAGCGCTTGTTCGAATTCCGGGAACAGCCACTCGATCTGGACGTCTGGGAAGAAGAACTCGGTGGCTTGGAAGCCCCAGCGGATGACCTTGAGATCGGCCGTCATCTGCATGGCCAGCTGCGGGTATTGCACCTTGACGGCCACGCGTCGTCCCTTGCGGTCGATGGCTTCATGCACTTGCGCCAGCGACGCCGCTGCGATCGGCGTCTGCTCGATATGGCGGAACAGCTCCTGCCACGGCCGCTGGAACTCCTGCTCGAGCGTCTTCTTGACGTGGTCGAACGAGACCGGCTTGGCCTGGTCCTGCAGCTGGGCCATCGTCTCTGTGAACTCCTTGGGCAGGCCGTGGTTGAACGTCGCGATCTGCTGGCCGAACTTAGTGTAGATGCCGCCGTTCTGGAAGCAGAGTTGGAACAGCCGCTCGGCCGTGCGCTGGTTGAACGCGCGCAGCAGCTCGCGGCGCTCGGGCGCTTCGCGTGGCACGCCCTTGAGGTTGCGTCGGTAGTCCACCACGACTCTGACTCCCGTTGTCACCACGCGCGCCGAGCGCAGCGCCAGGTGGCTGCAGTTGTACACGTAACACAGGAAGAGCATGAGATAGAGCGCGCCGCAGCAGATGAAGCGCTGGCGCCAGGAGAACCAGTCGACATACGTGTCGTCCACCAAGTAGGCGGCCCCAGTGAGCAGCGCCACGGACGCCAGCAGTCGGCGTTGCGTGCTCATTGTCCTTCCAGCTCTGCTTTCTCCCCCGGGCGGCGGCAGGTTGCAGAGTCACGACGCCTAGTCGAAGGGATGATGACTCGCATGAATTATTCTCGGAATGATGGTCTGAATCAGAATGATGGCCAAGGTGTGTGGATCCCCGGAATAGTGTGGTGAACACTGAATGAATGCAACGAGTATTTGTCATACCGGTATTAATACCGGTATAGACTGTTGTTGCAGCGAGCCAGAAAGCTTAAGTGTGATCTCGATGGAGTGGCTCTTTGGGCGATCGACGGCGCCACCGCCGGAGGCCACAGTGAATGCCACGCTGTCGTACTCGACCGCGCAGGGCCGCAGTGCGCCGTCGCAGCAGGACGCGTCCTACCACAAGAATCGCGGCAACGAGCACTTCAAGCGCAAGGAGTTCGATGCCGCCGTGCGCGAGTACACACTTGGGATCGAGCAGGGCGCGACCGCCACGCTCTTCAGCAATCGATCGGTCGGTGCTCTTGCATTTATAGGTATCGTGGCTGAGGTCGTTGGCCCTGGGGCACTACCATGGACTCACTGGCGGTAGTGGATGCATTAGGCGGCGTACTGTGCACTGGGCCAGTACGAGGCGGCGTGCAAGGACGCGGATGAAGCCATTGCCCTGGACCCGCTCTGGGCCAAGACCTACTCCCGCAAGGGCAAGGCGCTGTACGCGCGAAACTCATTCAAGAAGGCTGCGGACGCGTATGCGCGCGGCCTGGAGTTGTGTCTGAAGGGAGCCATCACCGAGGCCCAGCAGCGCGACACTGAACTCGAGTACGACCTGTAGAGTGTCATTGACGTTGGCTCTTTACTGATGATCTTGACGTGTGTGTGCCCAGAGCGCTGAAGAAGCAGACTGCGAGTCAAGCCGACGCCTACATGCGGCTTCTGGAAGAGAATAACCATCTCAAGGTAACATCCAGCGTCATTAGATGCGAAGCTGAATGGAGACGAACTAACTGGCTTTGGCTTGACAGCGGCGCGTGGAAGACTACCAGCACATGTTCGGAGACTGGACCAAGAAAGAGATGTAGCATACATGGAAGGCTGTGCATCTATAAATACAAGTCCTGTTGCATGACACAGCGGGAAGGTATTTGTCCCATGAGCTGCTGTGAGGTGAAGAACGAGCTGTCGCAGACCTTGGCCGAGCTCTGCGATGATCTTTTCTCTGTCAATGAGTGCGATGAGAATGCGCGTGCGATTCTGCTCTCGCTCGCAACGCTTGCCAGTGGGTTCCCACGTGCTCAGAAGGCCATTGGACGCCTGTTTGCACAACGTCGAGCTGGAGTTGGGTCCTGCTACCTGAGCCTGTTTGCGGAGCGGTTTCTATACCATCCATTGACTTCCAAGACTGCGCTGGGTCTTGTCGCGATCATATCGCATCGCAACGTTCGCAACCAGACACGCATCGTGCAAGAGGTCGCTGGAGTGCGAATCCTTCGGCACCGGAGCAAGAAGAGTTCTGATCTCGTGCTCTACACTCTGACGATCCCTTTGATTGTCAAACAAACGTACAAGGCGTGGAAACAGCGACACCGAGCGCTCGCGAATCACCGCATTCCTTGTGGACAGCCACCGACGCACGATGGCATCCCAATGCCGTGCTATTGCAATTCCTGTTTGGGCGCCGACCAGTTCCTCCCAACTTGGCAGCAGCACTTCCACGACCTCTCACAATGGGCAAACGGCACCAGCAATCAGGAACCAACCAGCCTTGAGCCATCAGCTCGGTCTCTCTCATCCGCCGCATTCTACAGCTTGTACTTGCAAAGCCATCGAATGTTCACATATTCTCCCCAGGAGGCGAGCGAGTCCAGCTGCAACGTTGTGCTGTACTACTTCGCACCAGAGAGTGGCTCGGATTCTGCGCAGCCGCCTTTCGATCCGCTGCGGCATCTCAGTGCGATCGAAATCGCTGGAGATGTGGACGTCCCTCTGAAAGCGAGTCGACCAAATCTCGATAAAGAGATTGATATTGCGCCCGTACAGGCCGGCAATGAAAACGACGTGCCACTAGAGAGCGTCACATTGCTGGAAACCCAAGTAGCGTTGCGCTCCTGCCGCCAAGTTATTACCAGAGATATGGAAATAGAGGTTGATCCAGTCCAAGTCACGTCGCCTGTTGATTTCTCCGTCTTTCTCGTGAGCGTCGAATTGGAGGAAGGAGAACTTGTGACTCAGTGTCGACTGGTCGATCGAGTGACTGCGGTATCCCAATCGGACCAACTATCGACGTTGAACGCTCAAATCCTCAGGCGCATCCTGGAGTTTTGTGGCAGTGAAGATGTGATATCCGTTCCCACTTTGCGAGCTATCGTACGGACTGTGCCTTCCCCAGTCGAGGAAGATTCCGCTTCGGAAGCCAATGGAAACACCAAAGAGGAAGAGGCTGGTGCATACATCGAATGCGGGCTTGAAGATATCATATGCGACGTGACCGTAATCGCCCAAGTTCATTCAGGTGAGCTGGTGATCCAGTGCGTCGATCGCTCAAACGAAGCCCGTAGTTTCAAGGCAACATTTCAGCAGCAGGATATCCTGGCGGATGCTGACGAGCTGTCACTCGAAGGAAACCAGTTTGCGCTTCTTCATATCGAGGAGTCCGCTTTGATATCGATTCTAGCGCACTGCGTTGTGTGTCAATGCCCAAACGTTCACGATGTCGCCAAACCAAACGTAGTATTGTATAAGGAACCGCTGGGGGAATCGACTGCTGCTGCGTTAGAGGGCTCAGCGTATCCAGCAGAAGAACCGCTGAAAGAAACGAGAGTGAATGCTCCAGACCCAACAACTCCGCTCCCTGGGCTTTCAACTGAGCTCCACCAGCTGCTGCAGCTGGCTGGTGCAGCGTTTGAAGGTGAAGAGAGCTTCACAGCTGAGACAGTCCACCGCTTTCAAGAAAGCCTGGTCTCCATCATAGGCAAGTGCAACGAGCGCATCACGTTCCTGGCCTCGGCTTGCTCTCGAGCCATGAAGGCAATCCCGAATGCGCATCGATCTGCTGCCATGATCCGCTGCCGCCTCTGTCGAGACCACTTAATCCGACTCAGCAAGGCACTCAAGCTGCAGCAGTGCAGTGGACATTCTCTGCTCCCGCCCAAACGCATCGCTCGTATGAAAGCGCTCGTGCACCAGGCACTGCAGTCGGTCCTTGAGCAGAGCGAGCGCTTCGAAGCATGGGAGATCCCAGACGAGCGCGTGGCCAAGCTGCATCTGAACCGCCAGCTCTGGTCCAGCGGCTTCCCGGACGCCGCCTTCTACCAGCAGAGCGAGCGCGACGCGAGGGAGAACCGCAGCCGCCAGCGCCACTTGAGCGCGCGTCTGCGGTCCCAGAAGGCCAGAAAAAGTATCCAGTGAGGATCTGATAATCTGGTTTCTGGCCCACACAGTGTCCCACAAGCTGATCTGGGTCTGGGTCGGAGCGAGGCCGCTCCGTTTCTGCCAATTGGGACCATGAACGCCACGGCCCACGCGGACTATGACGCGCTACCGCTGTCGCAGACGGCCATGATGCTGTTGCTGGCCGGGACGCTGGGCGTGTTCATTTACATGCTCGTGCTACTGTCATACTTCCTCGTGCCCAACCTCAAGGCTCAGCACCCGGCCGCCAATCTTATCATCTGGCACGTCGGTTGTGGCTTCATGACCTCGTTGGGGCTGGTCGTGGCCTACGGCGTCCAGGTACGAGCCGTCCAACTGCATCGGATCACGTACCGTACTGTGGCTGATTGGCTTCGTCTGTGCTGTATCAGATGATCGACCAGGACGATCTGGAATCCTTCGAGCGCCATTGCTCCTGGCTCGGCGCGTATAATCAGGTAGGAACGGCGTACAACGCAGCAGCTATCGCCCAGTCAGATGACCATCGCACTCACGGCAATCGCTCTTTCAGTTCTTCATGCTGGCCGGCACTGCGTGGTACCTCATGCTCACGCTGGATCTGTTCGTGGCGCTCGTGAACCCTTGGATGGGCTACTCCTGCAAGGCCTGGGCCTACCACATCATGTACGTCTGTCTCATGCTGATACACTGCCATTCAGAAGCTCACTCGTGGCTATAGTGTGTGGACTCTCAGCGGCGTCTCGGCGCTGATCGTGTACCAGTTCCGCCTGGGCGGCGTCTCGGCGCTCAACATGTGCTGGATCCAGCGCACGCCCTCGGCCTTAGCCGTGAACCAGGCCAACTGGGTGCTGCTCTACGGCATGATCCTGGGCGTGTTTGTCACGTCCGTCAGCGTGCTCGTGTTCGCCAGCTTCCGCTTCGTGCGGCGGCAGCTGGACGTCACGTACCGAGCCAAGCGCCGCAATCTGATCCAGTACTACCGCTATCTGTTTGTCTACGGCGCGCACTGGACCGCGTGCGGCGTGCTCTACTACATGAGCTACCACGTGCGCTTCGCAGGCAAATGGGCGCACCACATGGAAGTGGCGTTGGTGCTGGTCTTTGGCCTGTATCCGGTGCTCATGGCCATTGTCTGGGTGCTCAACACGGAGCTCTACCAGAACCGCTCGAGTGAGAACTCGCTGACGATGGAAGAAAGCGAGAACTTGAGCCAGACGGAACACTTTAGCGTCGCGCTGCGCAAGGATTTGATGCGCTACACCACGGCCGGCATCCGCTCCAGTCTCAACGACCCAGACAGCGAAGGTCTGCGCTCTCCTTTGCTAGCAGCACGAACGCGGTCTCGCAATGGCTCATTGGATCGCACCGTCGCGGCATCGCTGTCGCTGCTCTACATGGAGGAGGCGGACTCCTCGGGCCTGTACCACGAGAAAAAGCGGCTCGCTACGACGGTGTACAACCGCGAGTATCGGTACTACGAGAAGCTGGGCTTTACGGACTACGCGCCGCGCATCTTCCATAACATCCGCGAAGTGTGCGGCATCGACAACGACATGTACGAGCAATCGTTCGCCGAGACGCTCCTGGAGCGCGCCTCGGAGGGCAAATCGGGCATGTTGTTCTACTTCACGAGCGACCGCAAGTATCTGGTCAAGACCATGACCAAGCGCGAGCACTCGTTCCTGCTCAAGATCCTACCACTGTACCACCAGTACATTCTCAAGCAGCCCAACTCGCTGCTGTGCCGGTTCCTGGGCTGCCACTCCATGCAGCTGCCCGTGGGCTGGAACAAGATGTTCTTCGTCGTGATGGAGAACGCGTTCTCCAATGGGCCGATTGATGAGCGGTACGATCTTAAGGGCATCTTCCACCAGTCCAACATGCGACGACCCAGCGACGACATGGCGGCGACGCCCAAGACGCCCTGGACGTCCGACCAGAAGCAAGCTGCCGCCGCAGGAATCGACTACAAGCAGAACGGAAGCGATGACGATGATAGCCTTGACGACGAGGACGTGAAGCTTGTGGCCACGGAGGGAGCTCTGAACGCGACGGAGCGCCAATCCCTGCTCCACCGCGGCAGCTCTCGAAGCGCATTGTGGTACGACAAGGAGTTTGTCACGCGCCGGACGTCTCTGCGAGTGAACGCAATCACGAGAGCGAATCTGCTGGCGCAAGTCACGAGTGACTGCGGGTTTCTTCAGGAACTGGGGATCATGGACTACAGCTGTCTGCTTGGTATCCGCCATTACCACGTCGCGGTTGAACCGCACGTGCTGGACGAGCTGGCACACAACGCTGTCGTCTCCACAGACCACACGATCGTCTACTATCTGGCGTTCGTGGACATCCTGCAACACTACAACCTGGGCTGGAAGATGCAGCATTGCCTGCTCGCGTCCTTGTTCGACGTGCGTAAGATCACGGCGCTGCCTCCTGCCGAATACGCTCTGCGTTTCTTAAACTTCATCCACGAGTATCTCCTGCGGGACACCCAGGCGTCCAAGCGGCGGTCCTACGGCAGCATCGGCTTCTCTGCGCCGCTGCATCCGGACGAGCAGTATGAATAGTAGCTTTAGTCATCGTCTGCCCTGCCTTTTGTGTGGGGAAGAACGGTCTGTGGTCTTGGGGAACGCACTCGATAACCTATTAATCCAACTTGAGGACCACAATCAATCATTTGCTCGTGGGCTTTGTTGGATACCTGGACCAAAGGCTGCCGCATTGAGAGTTTCAAGCCTGTATACTCTAAAGACCACGCAGGAGGATCAATGCATACGTTAAGTTACTTTGGTAGGGTCTCCGTTCTCATCGTAGCAGACGTAAGTGGAGAACGCGCGGCGGCAAATGGGACACTTGTCAATCTCCTGCAGACACACGCGGCAGACGCAGAGATGGCGGCAGGGCAGCAAGATGACCGAGAGATCGCCCTCGAGGCAGATGACGCACTCGCCCGTGGCATCCTTGGACAGATCCCCACCAAAGATTTCCTGAACAGAGTTGCAACATATGAATCAGAATGGATGTTCAAGGCGAAAGAGACCTGCCCTGACTGGCTGCATGCATTACCTGCGGAGAGTACACGTTGGCAGTCGTGAAAACCAACTTCTTGAGCACGATCGGCGAGAACGCAATCGGCGTTGTCTCCATGACTGTCGGAATGGGCAAGAAGTCCAGCGCAATGCATTGGGCTAACACGGATTCAGTGGTGGAGGCTACAGGCTTGGCACACTCGAGGCTAGCAGATCGTACGACAAGAACCGCGCCGTATTGTGGCTCAGCCGGTGGATTGGCCTTGATGCTGCCTCGGCCTGCTCCGGCGTCTACACCGTCCATCTCGACTTCGTCCCTCAGGGATTGGAGCTCTTCCGCCGCTCCGCTTGGACGAATGGAGGTCGGCATACTGACCACGTATTCAAATCCTCCTCCGATCGCGTCAAAGCTGTTACCACGAAGCGCTCGTGAGCTTAACAAGGCGATGGAAAGCCTGGCAGATGCGGAGGCCATACCTGCTCGCTGTCGATTTGGACGTAAATGCGCTGTCGCCAAAGAACTGCGGTGACCAGACCAGTGTATCGTCCTCATCGGTAGTCGTTTCTCCTCGGCTGTCGTATTCCTCTGTGAGTCGATGGCGACGTGTTTGCGGCCGCACAAAGGAGAACATGTTGGGCAGAGAGCTGGATGTCGCCTGCAGTCGCTTGCGCACGCTCAGCAGCCCCGGGGACGGCGGCGTGCGGGCGGCAAACGGATTCTGGCCACCGCTGGAGGAAGAGGACGCGGCCGACGACGCAGCGCGATGGCAGATCTGCTCCAATGCGACCACGCGCACGTGCCAAAACACCTGCACACTGCACCGGATCCTGCTCTTGATGCGTACAGACAGCACTTGGGCGCCGCCCCTGCCACCTTGCTGCTCCACACGCAAGGACGCCATGTCGATCACGAACGGCATGCGCACGCGAGCCATGGGCACACGTTGCGGCTCGGTTTTGATGCGCAGGAGTTGCTGGAAGTGCCACATGGACGCGTTCTGTAGGATCGAAAGGCTGCGTTTCAAATGGTCAGCAGTGGCTACATTCCAATCAACAAGAGAGCGAGCGGACGGACCTGGGGCCAAGACCATGGAGATGCAGCGTCTATAAGGCAGTGCAGCTGGGTGAATGGATGGCCAGGAGAGTAACCAACACACGTACATACCGCTTGGGCGTAGAGCGCGTAGCGCATGTCGATGACTACGAGCAGCAGCCGGAGCAGGCGCAGCATCCACGCCAGGATGGCGCAGATCACCAGCACGACCGCAAAGTTCCAGAGCTCGGGTGCCAGCGGCGGCCGCTCGGCCGAGACGTCTGCGATCGGCATCTGCAGCCACAAGAGAGAGACGAGCGATGGACCGAGAGAGGACTGACGTTGTCTTTATAACGGATATCGGAGCCCAAAAATATGAGACCGGGGCATGGATTGGCGGAAATGAGCCATTCCACGTCTCCTGATTGGCCGAAAAGGGATCTACAACACGGGGTTCTTGGACGTCTTATTGAGCACAGCGAACGCCATCGAGTCCATCATGCCCATGATCTGTGGAGTCAATGCCAGAGGTCAATAGATGGACTCTATTTCCATCGAGTGATGCACGACGTACCGTGAACACGCCTCCGACAATCGCGCAGACGCTCGTGAGGAACTGCAGAAGGCCCTTGCGGTACTGCTCGATGCGGAACATGATGGGCGAAAAGCTGTACGTGAACGAGACCACTGCGCACAACGAGGTGTGTAAGCTCCAATGGTGCTGCAAGAGGACCCAAACAAGAGCAACACGTACTGGGCAGTCCCTGCTCGCTGAGAGGCGTGAGCGCACGGAAGTGCTCCGTGACCGAGAACTGGTTGGTCACAATGCGCTGGGCCGACAGGAACGTGTACTCCGTGGGCACGACCTTGACGAAGTACTGGTACGTGCCACGAATGGCGCCCGTGAGGTCCTTTCGGCGATTGTCCAGCGGGTTCGTCATGTCCTGATATGGAGTCGAGAGTGGTCAGTACTTGCAGAAGTCCGTAGACACAGGTGAACGTACTGGGTACTTGTCACCAAACGACAGCGAGTTGATCTTGTGCGACGTGTCGAAGATCTTGAAGGTCGCGTCCACGAGGTCCTGCGCGGCCAAGTACCCGTTGCGAAAGTACTTGGACGGCGCAAAGTAGATTTTGCCTGCGACCTGAGCGACAAGGGATAGATATGCAGTCAGCCGGTGGACGTAATGGACACACACGTGTATGCTCACCTTGGATACGCCTAGAAAGCCCTTGATACGACACCCTTCGTCCAGATCCCCACGCAAGATCTTTTCGATCTCGACTTGTTGACACTACAAGACTCAGCGTAAGCTCACGCGGCAAAGTATACATACTCCGGAGTGCGCACCTGGGAAATCGTGTGCAAACTGGGCATGAGCCAGCCCTTACGCTCGTAGGCGCTTTTCACTTCGTCACACGTGTTACAGCACTGCCCAGGGTCTCCCGCACTGTAGCAGCTTCCGCATGCAGGTCTGCGCACACAAATCAGCATCATAAATCCTCCGTCGAGAGCATGCACAATATCCCAGGCTTACTTGTCGTCGCTCTCGTGCAGATCTGTGTGGTTGGTCAACGCGCCACCGACCTAAGCCAATGAATGAATGCATGAGCAAGAGCGAGCACAAGCGTCTCAAAGCGCTGTACGTACAACTTCGCGCATGCCTTCCTTCAGCGGTTGGCCGTTCTTGTTAATGGGGATCTTCTCGACGTTGTTGAGGATATCGTGCTACAAGTCACAGCCGAGCACCACAAGCAGCTTAGTTTCGTTGCTACGAGCAAAAGCCAGCGGAAGAGTCTCGTACGTGAACAGCGCCGGCCAGATCCGACGTCTCGATGGCGATCACAGAGCACGGCATTCTGCCAGGCGCAGACGAGAGCAGCGTGAGCGTAGAGATGATGGATGGCAGAGCTGCGCTATAAAGTACCTTGGGAAGTCGATGTCAAAGTGGATCGCCACCATGCTGTTGCGTCCCCCATCGACCATCATCTTGTCGACCGTATCCTGCGCCACACAAACGTGCCAATGAATCCCGACTCGCCTTCGTATGCAGCGCACCGAAGGTCAATAGAGAGCTCACCGTGGCGAAGTAGTAGTTCAATTCGGACACGAGCAGCACGCCGATGAAGATAAACGCCATCATGGAGACTACAGGCGCAATGGTGTCAGCAGACGGCGGAAGCTAGAGCAGGACGACGGATGGCTACGTACAGAGGCCCCCCTGCATGGTGCGCACTTTGAACTCCTCGATGGTCTTGGGATACGCGTCCATGGCCTTGAGCCACGACATCTTCGTGGCCGCCATCTCGCTCCTGTTGCTTTGAAGCGTCTCCACGTCAGCAATCACCCAAACATCCATATAAATCCAGAAGACGCCCCCTAACGGGTAAAACCTAATACCCTCTAATTAGCTAAATGAATGCTCCGAATACAAGCTTTCAATGCTAAAATCATAGCTCTCAGTAGAAGGGCGCAAGAGTGCCATGAAGCCGGAAATGGCTGCTGGGCAGCTAAAGATAGCGGACCGCGTGGTTATGGTCGCGTCTGAGAACGGCACAGCGTCACAGCTGCTTCACATCGCCATCACCCAGCGGCAGTCATGAGGAGTGGACTCGCGGCCACGATCCAGCGCCGCACGTCGCAGTCGTATTCCGTGGCGTCGGGCTCAGAAGCCTCGATCGTCGAGGACACCGCAACCAGACTGCGCGAACCCAGCGCGCACCATGGCAAGATGCGGCTCAACCAGGCAGCAGACTATCTGGAAGACAGCGTGCTGTGCATCGCTGTGGACGGGCTCCACGCTGTGTGTGAGCGCGACAAAACCGTGGTCTTCCAAGCGCGATACGCAGGCATCAAGCAGATCGTGTGGGACCACAGCGACAAGGCCGTGCACTTTGTGCTGGACGACGGCGCTACGTCGCCCGTGTTCCTGTTCCCGACACTGATGGAAGTGGAGACCCACATCTCCTTCGCGCTGGCGAACCCAGAGCTCAGCGCGCGACCGGAGCAGCTCTACTTGGGCGTGCTCGTAGGCAAGACTATCCCGTCGCCCATCCAGCAGCGCCGGCTCTCGACCGCTCCGGACGCCTCTCAGCAGCCCGTGGTGCTGCCGGCCGTCAAGCGCCGTGAGATCCTGACGCGCGAGCGGCCGCCACGCACCACGGGCTCCAGCCGCGAGCGACTCGGCATGGACTACTTCCGCAACGGGAACCTGCGCTTCCAGTGCTCCATCAACGGCGACATGCGCGGCCTGCAGCTGGATCTGCAGTACCTCTCAGTGTTCCCGTCCCCGGACTCCCGCGATCGAAGCGCGTGTCTGTTCATGTATTCCTACGACCAGATCGAGTCGTGCGAGGCTAACGGCCAGCGGCTCGAGATCCGCTTCCGACGCGTCGGTGTCTCTTCCAAGCAACCCGCGTACATGGCGTTCAAGAGCTACGACGCGCAGTACATTCGCGATGCAGTCTGGTTCTTCCGAACGGGAGACTTCATCGACGCAGCGCTGCGCAAGAAGAGCAACAACCCAGCTCCACCAGCAGTCAGTGCGCAGAGCTCCGAACCGAAGGCGGAGCGCCGCGACAACCGACGGATGTCCTCGCGCTCGAGTATACGGCGCCACAGTACGCTGACCTACTTGCGCGATGCTGAGACGGTTCAGCAGCGACTCGATTCACGCTGCCGCGTGATCGGCTGCGTGAAGCCTGTGGGGACAGCGAACGAAAGCAGCTTCCAGGACTCGAATTCCTCGTCGTCTGCCACGATTATCGGTGGAAGGATCCCCAGCTACAACACGACCATCGCATCCCGGGACGGCATGATGGCTGGCTTGTGCGAGGAACACATGGCGCTCCTGGGGGCGCTTCGCTCGCCGTCCAAGCGCGGGTCGTCGCTGTTCAAGCGAGACAAGTCACGATCCTCGCTGTCGATCTCCAATTTGGTTCATTCGCCGCATTATGCGCGCATGATCAAGTTCCAGGGCCCACTGCTGAAGAAGAACGGATCGACCAAGTACCAGCTCACCAAGGCCTGGAACACCAAACTCGCTGCGCTATTCGAGACCCCAGTGGGCGGATTCCTGTGTTATTACGACAAGCTCGCGCACTGCCCCGGCACGGCAGACACACCCAAGGAACGTCGAGTGATCGACCTCAGCGCTGTGATCTGCATCCGATCCGACTCTACGGTCGTGCGCGCCTCGTCCATCTTCGCGTTCGACGTCGTCACGCTGTATCGCAACTGGACCTTCGCCACGACCGACCCACAAGAGTACGAGATCTGGATCCAAGTGCTGGCGGAAGCGGTGGAGAAGCATTCATCTGTGACGCCAGACCGAGCCATGACCTACGCTGTGAAGATCATAGAGCAGCAGAGCGCAACGTCCGGAACACGTATTGAGGCTGTGCTCATGGAGATTGGCGCGCACGGAGTCGTGGTTTGCACAGGCTTGAACGCCGAGACGGAGATCCACAACTGGTACTTCACCGAAATCCAGAGATGGTCGGTCGTGACGCAGCACGGAGAAACCTGCTGCCTGTTGAGCTGTGTCAGCAACGGCCGCGACTCGGCCCCCGCTACGGTCGACGAGGCAGCAGCAAGCAGCAGTAGCAGCCGAGCCGTTGTCCCGATGTACCAGAACTTCCTGTTCCAGACGCCTCAGGCCGCTACCATTTGCCACGTGATCGAGTTTTACGTGAGCAAGTGCATGGCCAAACTGGAGGTGCTTAGCGTCGAGTATGTGAACAATCTGGCGCGGAAACGCTCGACTTCAGGCAAACTCGTTCGCGTACAGAGTGAAATGGCCGTCCAGCCAGCTGTCCCAAAACTGTCGCCTCTCAAACAGTATTCTACGAGCGCAATGATGAGTGACCGACAACATGTTCTCGAAGGCATATCGTTGCAGCCAATTGGAATTGCTAGTGACCCGCAGCCAAGCCCAAACGCAAGCCAGTACGATGTCTCTCGTCTTGCGAATGTCGCTTCCCAGTCAACAATATTAGACCCAGAGGCCGTAGTCGACAGTGTGCTGATATCCCAGAGTGATCCACGACCATCATCAGGTACAAGTCACGTTGACGAAGAGGTTGACCAGCAGCTGGCGGTTTTGAGCGTACCAAACGATTATCCTCCCACACAACAAATTGACTCGGTATCGAGCGATTCACAATGCCTTTCACAAGCTGCGGAATCATCCAGGATTAATCTCACGGAGGTGTCTCAACCAGTGCCCCGTGTGGAATCAGCATCCGTACTTGAGCAGATCCCGAGGGAACAGCTATTCACGCAAGTGGCAAGCGAAATTGTAAGCGGCGAGGATTGCGTGGATATCGAGGACTTTTTGATCGGGATCGGGGTGGCACCAGAGGACGATCTGCAAGATTCAGCGCACGAAGAAGAAGCTGCAGCAGTGCAGCAGGAATGCAAGGAGTTCACTGCAGTGGCCCTGAACGATGAGCTGCCTGATGATCTGGTGCCCGGCACACGTGTGGGTGAAGAGACCGACCTCACTGCAAGAGATGCGTCTACCCATCACAGTGAAGATCTGGAAGCAGAGCAAGAGGCATTGTTGGAAGACGTGAGCAGCACAAGCGTCTCGAAACAGGACCCTGTTGACCTGGACTCCCGAGACGACCAGAGCTCGAGTGAGGGTGTAGTCTGTGGAGCTGCTTGTGAGGAAGTCAGGACGCAATCGTCACCTTCAAACGATGAAGCTCGTGCATGTATTGACCAAGAAGCTAGTATTAGCACTTCCACGACCAGCATTCCCACGGCGCCACCCGAATGTGGCGTTGTTGGAGACCAATCTGAACGATTTGGTTCGTTCGAGCGTGACGACGGAGCGTCTATCGTTAACGAGGGTGGCGGCCAAACGGAGCGGTCCAGAGTGGAGTCAAGTTCTAATGAGGGAACGCGATCACGACTGGCCTCCGAAACCGATGACGAGACGTTCATCATGTCCAGCGACAGCGCCGACGACCTATACGAAGACGCTATGGATGAGAATGATTGCATTGACTGGGACTTGCTTCGCTCCGGAAGCCCACGCGAGTCCGAGCTGGAACTTCCGTGCAGTCCGTCGCAAGCGCTTGAGTTCGCAATGCTCGAAGCTCTGCCGTCCGAAGAGCTGGACGAATGGGACGAGATCGACCTCACATATCCGGACCCTCCAGACGACGACTTGCTCGACCAGACCGAGCGCTGCTAAGGCGCCTGGGGATTTATTTATGCTCGCTGTAGGAATGATCGAGAAATGCCAATGCGTCACTTAGCCCATCGTTCGCGTTCATATGTTGCTGGGTCTGTTCAGTCGACAGGCGCCATGGGCCGAAGCGCCGCTGAAACTGGCCATCGGACTCGAACGGACGCGGCATTGGGGCATGGACGCATGCAGGGCATGATCGGTCGAGTCTACAGATGAAACAGGCAGCTTCAGCATCCCCCAAGCGGATATCTGCCTCAATAAACGGACCACCGAGTGATACCAGCAAGACCAGAGCGTATGCGCAAGCACCAGCGCCATATTACGGCTGTTCCTGACGTGTTGTTATTTCTCTAGAGACCATGAATTCCCCATCATCGCCAAGAAGTCCTCGCCCAAGCGAGCGCGCAAGGCGATCTCCTCCTCACAGGTCAGACAGCATCGACCGCTGCATCTTGCTCAGCGTAGTATTCCTCACTCTCGTATTCCCCACAGCGCGATGTGACGCTTCCACGCGTCAACTCCGTCACGTACTCGGGCTCCGCTGTCCCTGTGGCCGACACCGGCGAGGAACTGGAAATCCTCAAGTGCATTCTCGTGCGCGAGGGCTATCTCCAGCGACTCGTACATGCCAGCACGGGCGGCAAAGTGGCCGGCTCACACTTGGGCGACACGATCGACCTGCTGGATCTCTTGCGCGTGGCCACTATCGATGTCGTGGAGGCGATCGGCAATTGGCGGCGCAAGCTACAGGCCCAGGAGCCATATCGATGGAACCAGTTCAACTACCTGCTCAAGATGCCGTCAGATCTGGACTTCCTGCAGAAACACCAGGCGCTGATCCAGTGGCTCGGCTTCACGCTCGAGCGGAATCCGTTCATTCTGCCGCTCAATCTCGATGGCCGCGCATTGCAAAACGGCGGTGGCACTGCTGGTGCTGGCGATCGCCATCACCATAAACCTCGGCCTAATCTACGGGAAGACTCAAGCTCGTTCGTGCAGATCGGAGGCAAGCGGCAGATCGACCGAAGCGAGTTGGACCGGCCCACGACGTCGCAAAGGGCGGAGAAAGAAGCAGCGCTGGCGGAACGCAAACGCGCCAAGAACCCGTACGAGACACGAGTACTCAACGACGAAGAGCTGATCCCCATCGCATCATTAGCGACGACTCCGACGGCCGAGAGCAGCAGATCGCGCCCAGTGTCCACGGCGTCGTCACGCAAGTCGTTTGTACTGCCGTCACAGATCGGGGACCTGGACATGGAGCGAATACAGAGCGCAGAGCTGATCATTTTGCAGGAAGAATCGGTATTTGGCCGCTACACGCGTGACATTCAAGGCCGCGTGGTGCCAGCGGATGAAGCGCAGCGGCAGCTCGACATGATCGGCATGTCCGGCAATGCGTATCGATCTTCGCACCCGTCTCAGCCCGAACAGACTCCAACGAGAGATGAGAGCGATTCTCCTCGCAGTGATTCGCTGCTGTCAAATCCGTCTGCACTGCCAGGCAAATCCTACGCCAAGAAGCGTGCTGGGATGCTCGGGCCGATCGCCAAGCCCAGTGAGTCGTTCCTGCCGATTCGACTTGTGGTACTACTACCCGGGTCTTTGACTGACTGTATGCTTTTGATCTGTAGTGCGTCGGCCAGCTCGACAGCCACCGGGGCGCCGATCTCGCGGGGCGCATCTGGAGGAAGTGCTGGTGCAGGACCGACAGGTGGCCATCCAGTTGGGGCTGCGAATCGATTCCCTACGTGAAGAGATCGAGCGCAAGGAAATGGATGTGGCCTATTTCGAAAGCTTCCCGGGGCTACAGCACTACGGCAATGAGCTGTCTGAATTTGTGCGCAACGCCCGGCAGGAGATCGTGCAGTTGCGGAAGGATCTGCAGGAGAAGGAGTACATCTTCCACCAGAAGATGGCCAACATCGACAAGAAGGAGGAAATCATCCACGTGTTCAAGGAGAAGAACAAGAGCGCCATCGAGGACAGCGTAAGCAGCTTGGGCCATTCATTAGCTGCTGCTTTCATGGCTCACACACTGTTGTTTGCTGCGGTTTTGCTTGTAGTACTCGGCTCAGATCCAAGCAAATGTAGAGCGTGCAACGCTTGCGAATTCAACAACCGATATCCACGATACGTTCGACCAGGTTTCGAATCGACGGCGGCAGCAATTGGAAGCGCAAAAGTCAAACCAAGAGCAGCAGGAGCGCGAGCACCTGCTCACTGCGCCCATTGTGCACAGCCTGTGCGCGACTCTGATCCAAAAGATCGCGCGCGGGATGATCGCTCGCGCGGCGTTCGCCAGCATGAAGATCGAGTTCTACGTCTCTAGCAAGTACATCCAGGCGGCCGTGCGTGGGTTTTTAACGCGGCGTCGTGTGGCTAAAATGTTTTGGCACGATGCTGCGTCGCGAATCATCCAGCGCCACACACGCGGAATGATCGCTCGGCGGCTTGTGCTCGCGAAACGCCGGTGCAAGCGCGTGTTCCGCGCCACGATCCTGCTACAGAAAGTGGTGCGCGGCCATTTCGGACGCGTCCGCATGAAGAAAGTGCGGCAGTTGTTCCACGCGCGCGATGAGCTGCTTCACTCAGTTGCCGACCTACGTGCCAAGGACTTTAAGGACGTTGCGGTTGAGTGTCTCGCGATGGTCTCGATCCCGAGTCTGACGTTTGCTGGGCCGGCATTAACCAGAAAGCCGCTGACGTCGCTGGTCTTGGGGCTCGTGCGCATGCTTATGCTGTTCACGAGCGATGACGACAGTCATGTGGACGTAGCCAATGTTCGCTGGCGAGAAGCTTCGTGCTTTTTGAATTGCGGCATGCGGTTGCTGCGTCGCATGAAGCAGATCGCGATCGCAGCCGAGGGACGATATCTGAGGCACTCACCACTGGGCAATCTGCTGGTACAGACGTATTCAGCTGACCGCGCTTTCAAACTCGACACGTTTGAGCGATTGGAACGGTGCTGGAAAGGCGCGAGTGCGATCTACAAGTGGGTCACGGCCTTTGCGACCGTGACAAGCCTGCAATCGCTGCCGCCGGCCTACAACTTGGCGAATGAAAGGCCGTTGATGATCGAGGCTGAGACTGGTGCCGTGGAGGCTAAGCAGGACCAAACGGAAGAGCACGAGAACGCGATCACAGAAGAGGAGGTCGAGCGGCGGTTCGTGCCAGTGGAACTGACACAAGTGGCGTCGTATCCGCATCATCGCCGGAGACCGGTGGTGCTGCTGTTCGCCTATGATTTACCGCAGGAAGCCAAGCAGCAGATGCTGGAAGCTACGCTCGCAGTCCTTCCTGGACTATTTATCGTGTTGAACCGTCATGCGACAAACGCTGCGATCACGAGAACCAAACGCGAGCGAGACAACGAGTGGGGCTGGGATTTCGCTGCGCTTCACCGCGTCATCGCTCTTGGGTATAGCGTCGTTCTGGAATGCGATATTGGTCTCAGTGATCCCCAGCAGCGGCGATTCATTGGCAGGTTTGCAGCAGTCAAGGCTGCCATCAAGCCCACGCCTTTGTGCATTCTGGTGCGAGGCTCGATCAAAAACCGAAGTGCTCAAGACAACGAATACGACTTGAGCTCGCCTCAGAATGCGGACTGTGAAGCTTCAAGGCAAAGCTGTGGTCAGCGCGTCATGACAGATGCAGTGATCAAGCGCTCCTTCGAGCAGGCAGCAGATGCACTGTACCACTTGGAAAATGAAGAGCTCACATCGCAAATGCGACAGCTGAGCTCCATAGCAACGCCCCCAACAGCGCCCATGATCATTGTGATGGAGGCTGTGATCGTTCTTCTCACGCCCACAAAGCGGTATGAAGGCCCGCGGCAGAGCACGAGCGCCGTCAGCTGGAAGCTCGCGAAGCGTTTGCTGAGCAACCCAGCGTTTCTGCTTGCCAAATTGCACGGTATCGAGCACACGGATATCACGGTTGAGAACCTGACAGCCCTGGATCGCTATCTGAAGCATCACGACTGGCCGAGCCGCGCAGTGGCCCACTCATCTGGCAAATCCAGTAGATTGTTGTTCGCATTGGCTTGCTGGGTAGAAGCCATGAGCAGCTCTGCCCATTTAGTGGGGAATTGCAACGGCCTGGCATGCGAAATCACGCGGACAGCGCCGCTTTCGGGTTTGTTCGGCAGCGTGATCACGTACACGAACAGCAGACGCTCGATTGCAGGGCGCAGCGAAGAAGAGTTTACCCTAATGGAACTCATGGACGCGATTCTTTTGGATGTACGCGTGTACCGCAAATCTCAGCCGTTCGATGGCCGTCGCTACGTCGTCAGCGTGTATCATGACTGCCTCCACATCTATTTCAGCGTGTACGACCCGAGCACCAGCTATCGGTGGCAGAGCGTGATCTCCGAGTCGGATGTGAATCGACTGCTATCGCCGAACTCTCTGGAACGTGGCAACATCAAGTTGCCTCCAAAGAACAAGGACGAAATGTACGATCGACTCGTGAAGCTCTGCCTTCTGCAAGATAAACCGCTCAATGCTTTGATCTCAACAAGCGCATCTGTGAAGCTTCGACAACCACAAACTCGCAGCAGTGTTAGTGATAGTGATAGCGCTGCGCCATTCACCAAGCAACTCATTGTGCGACCGCAAGCTGTTCGCATCTACCGACGCACTCTGGCGCTGAACGGCTATTTCGTGACGCTCACGATGTCCGAACTCTCTCGTGGCCGTATCCAGATCGACACGTTCATCCACAACAGTTCTGGTGCGAGCCCGGAGCTTCGTTCAGTTGTGAACATTGAGAATATTCTCCAGCGCTTGAGTGCGCAAGAGGCAAAAGACGTGTTTGTGGCTCTGGACAGGATCCCATATATGATCTTGGATCGATTGCATCTCTATCGTCCGATGCAAAGCCGCCTGCTACGGGATAAAACTGTACGCAGCTACTCGATGCTCGGTGACGAACGCGTGGACATGAACCTTCGCGTTCGATCCAAGCCGGTTTC
Organism: Elongisporangium senticosum; assembly: GCA_023335835.1. Classification (NCBI taxonomy): domain Eukaryota; phylum Oomycota; class Peronosporomycetes; order Pythiales; family Pythiaceae; genus Elongisporangium; species Elongisporangium senticosum. Next base: position 16,575 of record JAADVQ010000039.1, on the reverse strand, counting down.
CCCAGGTCGGTGTCTACTGCGCACAGCAGTGCGAAGCCTTTGGCTACCTGCGATCTGGATGTGTAGCGTGTTCGAACACCACGTCACGCACGATTACCGTGTGGAACTCTATCAACCGCAGACCTGCGAATCGTTCTCGATCCGACTCTCGCGGCGAGACATCCAAGAGTTTGGGCGCGTCACGCGATTAGCTTCCTGTCGCCCCGCGCTATTTCAGAGACTAGTGAAGCACTTTATTCTGCAGTTGGATACAGAGGCCAGGGCGATTGACAAGTGCAGCACCCGTCGCATCCTTGCCCGATTCCCATGCCCGATCCCAGTGGCTGAAAATGCGCACCAGACAGTCACGAAGCGAAATGTTGTACGTGCTCGAGTCCAAGTGGAGAGGCAGGTTGATGATGCAGAGAATGGACCCAGCGAAGGGCTATTATGCTTCCGCATTACTTTACCGGAGACCAGTGAGGAACAAATCTTGCAGCTGCATGATCGTGAGCTGGAGACCTGCTTCCCTACGGTCTCATGGGCGACTGCAACGACCGAAACACGAAGAGAGCTCAGTCGGGAGTTTTCACGGACGTATTTGCGATGGCATAACGAATCTGGTCGTGTGATCGCTACTCTGCCTTGGGGATCAATGGAAGCAACGTTATCCACACGAAAGACGGGCCGCTCTCCAAGCGAGAAACAAACTCACCAAGAGCTCAACAACAAACAATCGGTGGGGAGTTTGCGTGGGCCAGTGGTCACGTTATTGTCGTGCACGCGGTTATTGGATGCCCACGCCGTTAAATCTACGGGTCTAGACGGCCGGATGGCCTCACCGTGCTATATCTACGACACAGAAGAGCTTATCCACAACGAAAGCCATCGCGTCAATGGCGTATCCATCATCACACAGGTCTATATGAAGGCTGTGGTGCTGGATACTCTCGTGCCACGCATGCCGACCGATCGCGTCCAGCAATCCGATTCGTTTGTGATGCGCTTGGAGATCTACGAGCCCAAGTCGAGTGCACAAGCGACTGTCTTTATCAGTGGGCGGAACGATCTGCGTGAGATCGTTGGGCCTGACCATGCGTCGCTGATCGCGTCGGATCAAGTGCATGCGCTGCTGGCGTACATCTTCGCAAGCCGTACAGACGTGCTCGTACCTGAAGCTGGAGCCCCGAGACAGCTCTCGGTCACGTTCCTGAGAGACCGACTGTACGCAAAGCAGAAGGCAACACCCATAAACGAGCACATGAAGATCGATCAGGCCATGAATGCGACCAAATTGATTGATCAAGTCGAGATCCGAGGAGTTAAAGTTTCGTCCAGAGTGCGCTCGTTACCTGGCTTCGGCTCGGTCATTTTCACGGTGTTCGATCTGGGTATCTATAATGACTGCGATCAGCGCAGGCTTGAGCATTCCGGGCGTGTTCGAGTGGATGCATACGTGCGCAAGACCAGCGCACGGCTCTCGCTCGTGCTGGACAAGGCGGATCTACTGCTGATTGTTGGGGAGCACGTGGAGCTGCTGGAAAAGCCCACCGCGGCGTCACTCCGTGACAATGAATACGACGATACATGCATCAAACTGCTGGCGACGCTGGTGATAGATCATTGCGCGATCGAGACGTGGCAAGACGGCAGTCCCGACCACCTCTACCTCACGGAGCATTTCGCTCCAGAGCAGGATTCTAGCAAGACCAAGTCAGATCAACATGTTCCTGGCGTTGGTAATCAAGGAAAGCTGCTGTTCAAGACCCTGCGCACAGTCGGCCATGATCCAGTGATGGTCTCGGTGCATTCACTAGACGAGCGCGAGTCCATAGAGATTCGATTCTACGATCCATCAACGAGCGCCCGCTCGCCGCTTGTTCTTGACAAGACCACTCTGGCGCTAGTCTTTGGATTGGACGAATCGGCTTTCAGACTCGAGCAGTTGCGCCAGCCAGCGATCCCTATAGCCGTGGTTTTCTCGCACGCGCTTTCGTTTGTCCGCATTGAGAAGATCCAACGAGATCCGCTTTGCGGTGAAGAGGAAAGCCAGCACGTTACGTTGCTGGCTGGTGCGCTTGCACTGGACCAGGACCAGGCGGTCGCCAGTCGAGATCGATGGAGCGCACACGAGGGCCAGGCGTCGGAGTTTGCGAATCAAAGCCAGTTGCTGGGATCTTGGCAAGGCATGGGCACAACTGATGACCAGACGTACTGTGTGATTCGTTGGGATCTCTTCGCAAGGCCCAATGTATCCCAGGTTGGAGGATCAGGCCCATTGATCTACGACATGTTGTGCTCAGTGCGCATTCCACGGCTGTCGTCTGTGGTGACCAGGGCGTTTACCATGGCGGACTTGACGGCTCAGTTGGCTGATATCCCGTGGCTCACAACCGACTCGTTTCACGTCGCAGAGCACATCCACAGTCGATTGCACGTGCATGTGGCGGTTCAGGAGCAAGACCACGTTGGGATCACACTGTCCATGGCACCTGCAGTCATCGTTGCCACCGTCCGGTAGTACTAGCAGCAATTTGTGTCAAACAAGAGCAGATGGAGGATAGGCCTGAATTGCCCCATAGATATTCGAATTGCTATTATAGTGTAGAAGACTCGTTCAGTCCCAATGCTCTTCTACTGCGACGTCCGAGATCGTGGCCATTCGCGAGAGCATCATCTGATGGCTATTTCGCTGGCCTGAGGCATCGCCGGTCTGTAATCCTGTCAGCAAAAACTCATCGCTGGCGATGGCCAGCGAATCCGCTCGCACTGTGGACTCCTGCAGACATCGCGCGCAGAACGACAGCTCCTGCTGCACCAGTCGGTTGCCTTCGGCCGTCGAGGAGATGTAGAACAGCTTCTTCTTGATCTTACAGTTCGAGCAGATCGGTAGAAGGCACAGCTTGCAGCAGACAGAGCCGTTCGAGCCCAGTATCCTACGCGCTATTGTCTTCTTGCACGCAGCGCAGGCCTCCCCGGGCTTGAACAGCTTGGACGTCGCATTGGCAGGCGTCCAGTCATCGCTGATGTCCTGCAGAGGTCGAGAATGCCTTCGCTGCACGGCCCACGTGAGCTTGCGCATTCGTCCGGTGAGCACGTATCTGCTGGTCGTGGTCATGGAGTGGGCGGCTGATTTGACGACCACCGAGCGCAGCAGGCCACCAGCAGGGTTGAGAAACCCCTTTGTGTAGATCTCCACAACGTAGGGCACTCGCTGGACGACGATGCCGCAGACCGAGAGATTGCCGCGCATCTGCGAGTCCAGCTCTCGCGTCTGCGGGAAGTGCACCGAGTGCTGCACCTGGTAGCCCACGCGCTCGCCGTTGCTGAGCTGGGCGAGCCCCGTGGCCTCAAGCACGACAAAGTCGCGGTTCTTGACTACCGAGCGGATGTGCAGCGGCTGGCCAACCTCGAACCACTTGACCGTGAGCGACCGGAACGGATCCTTGGCAGTGGGCGAGGCCAGCGTGGCCAGCACGGCGCAGTCGACCACGTTGTCCTCCACGTAGGCCGTCTTGATGCGCACAGCCTCGGCGCTGAGGTTGGTCGTGCCGAACATGATGTCGTCCAGTGTGCCCTCGACCGTGCCGGTCGCCAGCAGCACGGGCACGTTATCGCCCGCGACGATCGTGCTCGAGGACGAGGAGGACGAGGCCGAGTTGGACGTCTCGGACGGCTCGAAGTTGGACATGGAGCTGGTCGCGCGCACTTTCTTGCGCTTCCGCCGCTCCACGAAGGCCGCGACGTTGTCCTGCTGCTTGACGAACTTCCAGCGCGAGTCGTCCACCTTGCGCGCATCGATGGCCACGAACCGCTCGTACTCGATGAGATGGTCCTGGACCACGACCTCGGCCAGCCGCTCGAGCTGCGCCACGTCCATGGGCGAGAGCGCGAGCGGGTCGAACGGACTCGTGAACCGCCGGCGGTTGTTGGAGCGGAGCATGGCACTGATTCTGAGGTGACTGTGACCCTCAAATCGTCCTGCCGATGGACTCACCCGACTTGGAATAGAGGAATCAGACTTATTTCTGGCGTGGACCTGTCGGTTGTCGCACTCCGCCAGGTGGCGTTGCGAGAGACCGAGCGCAGCCATGATCAGTTTTTTTAACGTGAGCAGCCGGGAATCCTGCAGCTGCGAACCAACTGCGTTGCCTCTACAGAGACCGAACTTTCCATGAATCATGACTGCAGCGACGGAATATTTCGCACAGCCACATCATCTCTACGGAGATCTGCCACTTGGAGCCGTCGCTGGCTCGTGGGGAGAGCGCGCTCAGCTATTGGCTTGCTCTCCTTGATTGCTTTTGTGAGACGTTCCATGATGTACCCATGTGCGTATACGTGCGGGTATACGCAGCTGCCTGGATATACGCGTATACGCGAACAGACAGACCAAGGATGGAGCGCGAGTCTCTGCTGCTGGCCTACGACTCGTTGGCGTCGTTCCTGCGGGAGCTGGACGACTCGGACGATGCGTTCGCGAGTCCGCCGGTTTCAAGCGCAGGGCAAAGCGACAGCTGCGACTCACCAGCGTCTCTGTCGGATGCCGTGGCGCTGCCCAGGCCCAAGCGGCGGAAGCCCAAGCCGGCCACCCGTAGGATTAAAGAGAAGCACAGCGACCGCCTGAAGGAGCTGCGGGGCGAGATCCAGGCCCTGTATCGACAGCTCAAGCGGCTGCAGCTGGATCCGAATGGGAACGCTAACTGGAAGCAGCGCGCGATCAGCCAGCGCCTCGCACGGGACCGAGCCGAGTACGACAACGAGTACCTGAAGCAGCGCCTGGCCGAGGGCACGAAGCTGCGCGAGGAAGTAAGGAGACTGCTGGTTAAGCAGCAGGAGATGCTGCCCAGACGAGGAATCACGGTCCAGTACTCTCTCGTGGACGACGATTCACACGCGTTTGGGTTGCTGAGAGCCAATCTGAGCAAGCGGCAGCATATGATGGAGATCACCCTGCAGAGCAGAGTGCGTCAGATCACGCAGCAGTGTCTGAATGACCAGTTCCGCCAGACTGACGACCAGTGGAATCTCGTTGCTCACGGCAAAAGCCTGCGCCTGGAAGTGGAAGAGACCAGTCTCGTGCCGTTTAACGCCGCCATGGTGAACGCTGCCATCTGCCAGTACACGCAATCCGGATCGATTCAAGTGGCTGGAGACGATGTATGTGGTCGCTATCTTGTCCAAATGCGGAGAGGGGGCCCAATTGACTTGTGCGTGGCTTAATAGGTCGTCGATCGAGTGCTATGGGGCGTCATGACGGACGACGAAGCCTTGAACTTTTCTCTGGACACTGCTTCTGGGGGCAGAGAACTGAAAGGACGATCGATCCTGCGCCGGATTCGAACTGAGCTCGGCATGGTGCTGATGTGGGAAGCCATGGGCGAGTGGCAGCGAGACGGCGCGAGTGAGGAGAGCCCGCACGTCATCGTGAGCGAGAGCGGCTGCTCGTTCCTTGTTGCTGCAGGACGCGACTCGCAAGATATGAACATTGGCTACAGTACGAGGTCCTTCCGCATGCGCTCGTCCGATGGCTCGAGCTTGGAACTGCGCGATCCGCTGGTGAGAAAGATCGCGTTTGTGTGTCAAGAGCTGCACAGACTCCACTCGCGACGTCTGGGGAACATGGTCATGGACCGAAGTATCATGAGTCAAAGGCAGAACGGAGCCCAACTGCCACGTATGAACGACGAGCGTTGACTACGCTCTCATGAACTCGAACTCTGTCTTCGCATTCCGTTGGCGAAGCGTTGGACCACCAGAATGATCCTCATGGCCGGATATAGTTCATCCACTGCGTACGTATAGTGCACTATACACATCTGTCACTGATATATTCCGTATACGCCAACCTCATTTGGAAACCGACGTCACTGTGAAGATGACTGAAGATCTGCTGTTTACCTCCGACTCGCTCGCGTCTTTCCTGCGGGAGATGGACGACCTAGACGACCACACGACGTATGCACCGGCCTTTGCTCATGAATGCGGCCGTGAGGGCCATGGCTTCAACTCTCCCGCGTCATTGTCCGGCGCAGTTCTGCCGCCAACAAAGGTCAAGCGGCGAACAGCCACGCCGGTTGAAGCGCACACAGCAGCGGCTCTTGGCGCGAAACCCAGGCATGGAGACTGCGTGAAGAAGCTGCGGACCCAGATCCGCTCTCTGTATCAGCAGCTCCGGGGTCTGCAACACGATCCGTCAGGGGGTGCTGCCGGAAGGAGCGCGCGGCCTGTGAACGACTAGCGAGAGACCAGGCAGAGTACAACAACGCGCAGCTGAAGCAGCGCCTGGTCGAAGGCTCCAAACTGTGCCATGAGGTGAAGAGACGGCTGCTCAAGCAACAGGCTCTGCTGCCAAGAACGCGAGTCAAGGCCGCGTATTCTCTGGTGTACGACGACGCACACATGTTTGGAATGCTCCAGGCCGACCTGTCCAGGCGACAGCATCAGTTGGAGATCTCCATGCAGCGTCGAGTGAGAGAGATCACGCAGCGGAACCTGCTTGGCGAGTTCCGTCAAGACAAATGGGATATCGTCGCGCGCGACCGAAGCCTGCACGTAGACGTGGTTGAGTCGGTGCTCCTGCCGTTCAACGCCTCCATGATCAACGCCATCATTTGCCAGTACACGCAATCGGGAGCGACCCAAGGGGCTGGCGACAACGTACGTTCGCGCTTTTTGCCAAACAATGCGACGCTCATACTGACCTGCGTGCTGATGCATTGTCTAGGTCGGCGACAAAGTGATCTGGGGCGCCATGGCTAACGATGTGAACCCACGCGTGGCATTGGATCGTTGCTCTGGTGGGAGACAACTGAAAAGCCGATGCAGGTAGTTACGGCGGCTGGAACATTCGGATAAAATGCCAGCCACCAAGCAATCCGGACTATAACGTCCTGAACCTTGGCCTCTTTTATGCCATTCAGGCAGAAAAAAGAAAAGGTAACACTGCACGACATGGCGTCGCTAGCGGATGCATCAAGTTGGTTGAGTGCTTCCTCCACCATCATCAATATTGATAATATATGCTTCCTTACCCTCCAGTCAGCGCTACGTACCTCCATGAAAGCCAACGGATCAAATACCTACAAGATGCCCTGCCTGGACAAAGACAAGATTTTGCGTAGCACAGGAGCGCTTCCCACTAGCATACCTTGCCCAGAGAAGTCTTTCGTCGCAGCATTTTAAGCGTATCATAACGAGCGAGTTGTATAGGTCAGCATTGATACATTATAATATGTAGATTAAATCATGCCTTAATTTTGATTGGCTGAAATGCATGGGTTAATACGTGTCAATGTTAGGTACAAAAGAAAACCCTACTAAAACCTCGGCCAAAACAATGACCCTAAAAAGCATTCGCAGGATCACAAAACTGGAACTTTCAGCCTCCCGATGTTTCCGATTTAATTTTCAAGTCGAATGGTGAAGGAAAATCAAAAAGATATACAATAGTAAGTACGCTGCTAAATTCTGAGCCATTTAGGTTTTTTAATGATCTGTGAATCTGATCGCATGGTAAGTAGGCAGCGACTGCATGATGTAACAGTGGAAATACGCGAGCAGAGCCGAGATCTCTCGACTGTGACAAAGTTTGAAGTTATATTTGGTGGATTGTTTCGTACTTTGTCCATGGGGAACGGCTCTTGCAATGCGACATTCAGCATGTTGCGGGTCACAACTCCAGCCACAAGTTGTGGCTGCATGGTATCCAATGGACTGGCATCAATTACTGTAGGTTGTTCACTATACAGATTGATTACGGATGGCTGATCGCTTACACGTAATTGGGATAACGAAATCAGCACGTCAGTCAGGAACTGGTCACTACCACACTTGAACACGATGGAAGTACGCAGCCACCAGCCTCTGTTGCTGACTAAAGACTCGCTGGCGTCGTTCCTACGCGAACTAGGCGACCTCTCCATGCTAGCCGGAGCGTCTCGCGTTGCAGAAGACTCGTTTGAACCACCCACGTTCAAGCGACAAAAGACACGCAAAACAAGAGCGATCAATGAGGCTGTGGTGTCGCGCAACACCAAGGCAGAGCACGACGGCCGCGTGAATGCGCTGAACGAGAAGATTCGCGCGCTATATCAAGAAATCCAGCGCTTACATAACGTGGAATCAGTGTCACCTCACAGCGCAAGTGCCAAATGGAAGCGCCGTGCTGCTACCGAACGCTTCACAAGGACCTGCGCTGAGTATGAAAACGAGAGCTTGCGACAGCAAGTGGCCGAGGGCGTCGCGTTCCAAGAACAAGTGAAGAGAGTGCTGCTCAGGCTGGAGTATCAGTCTACAATGTTCACTCGAGTGGACTTCCCTCTGATTGACGACGATGCGCGCGCGTTCGGAGTGCTGAAGGCTGATTTGCTGAATCATCAGATCGAGATTGAGAGCTCGATACAGAGTCGACTGGATTTCATCTCGCATCGAAGCTTTCTTCCTCGTTACATTCAAGCGAATAAAAATTGGGGCATCACTATGACGAGTAAAGTGATGCATATGCGTGTGGAAGAACTGGATGTGCTGCCGTTCAACGCTGGCATGATGAATGCGGCCATTTACCAGTCCACTCAGGAAGGATCCGTTCCAGTGGAAGGCAACAAGGTACGTAACTTTGATTCATTATCTGTCTTGCCTTCAACCTGACGCGCGCATTAACGTAGATCGTTGACAAGGTGGCTCGAGACTTGAGTGCCAACCACAAAATCCTGCGCCCCGCTCTAGAGCGCGTGTGTGGTGGTCGAGAGCTCGAATGCCGATCCATCTCTCGGCGGATTCAGAACCATTATGGCATGCTCTACGTGTGGGAGTCCATGTCCTACTGGCAGCGCTCAGACGCAAGCGACTACAAACCACGAGTCATCGTGCGCGAGAGCGGCTGGTTAGTCATGTTTCCCTCGCAACAGGACCCGGATAACATGAGCATCGCGTATTGCTCCAAGGCCTTTCGTATTGAGCCCTTGAACGGTCCCCGCATGAAGAAGAACGATCCTCTATTGCGGAAGATCGTGCACACGTGCCAAGAGTTCCACAATTTCCATGCCAAGAGTGTGGAGAGCGCTGTCATTGACTCGAGTCTCCAGCAGAGCTGAGCACGATGTGAGCAGGATCCAGCCTCTGAAGTCGTGAGTCGCGTCATTGGGACGATAGAAGACCGTGGTTTCAATGATGATAATGACATTATTACGTAGTCCCCTTGTCTTGAGATGTGGTATTCCTCTGATACTTCGGCGCTGCATGAATCGCATTAGACTGCTAGGACTTAAAGAAGTTCTTCATCGACCGAAGCAGCAGACGAATCACATCATAGCAGCAGCGTATACCATCTGTTTCCACTATACGGCTCGTTTACGGATTGCTGTTCGCTCACTTGTGACAATGGGTGCACGCAACGACTTTACGGACCGCACGAACCCAGCATGCCAAATCAGTCGGCCGACCAGCTGATCACTATCTCACTTGCACCATGGATGCGCGCAGCCACCAGCCTCTGCTGCTGACCCAGGACTCACTGGCGTCGTTCCTGAGCGACCTGGGCGACCTCTCTGCCTTTGCCCGGGCCTCTCGTGTCTACAGCAGCGACGCCGAACACTCGTCCGCGTCTGAGACGCCCAGGCCCAAGCGGCTGAAACCATGCAGCATCAACGAAGACAAGGCAGTCATCACGCGCAACACCAAAGCAGAGCACGACGGCCGAGTAAATGTACTGAACGAGGAGATCCGCGCGCTGTACCAAGAGCTCCAGCGTCTGCACCTTATAGATCCGGGGTCGCCCTCTAGCCCCAGGGACAAGTGCAAGCGCCTCGCAGCCACCGAACGCTTCGCACGGACTCGTGCTGAGTATGAGAACGAGAGGCTGAGGCAACACGTGGCCGAGGGCGTTGCGTTCCAAGAACAGGTGAAGAAGCTGCTGCTGAGGCAGCTGGAAATGAACTCCAGAAGGTTCACGCGAGTGGAGTTTGCGTTGATTGACGACGATGCGCGCGCCTTCGGAGTGCTCAAGGCCAATCTGCTGAAGAAACAGCTGCAGATTGAGAGCTCCATGCAGAGTCGACTGAGCGACATCACTCGTCGAAGCATGCTCCCTCGCCACGCTCAAGCGAAGAACAATTGGGGCGTGGCAGTGACCAGCCAGGTGATGCGCATGCACGTGGAGGAGCTGGACGTGCTGCCGTTCAATGCGGACATGATGAATGCAGCCATCTTCCAATACACGCAGAGCGGGACGATCCCAGTGGAAGGCGACAAGGTTCGTAGCTGTGCTTTATAATCTATCGAAGGGCCGATATTGATGTGGTCCATTGGTTCAGGTCGTTGACAAGGTGATTCGAGACGTGACCACCAACCACGAGATGCTGCGTGCCGCTCTGGAGCGCGTCTCTGGTGGCCGAGAGCTCGAGTGCCGGTCAATCTCTCGGCGGATTCAGAACGAGCACGGCATGGTGCTTGTATGGGAGTCCATGTCCTACTGGCAGCGCTCAGACGCAAGTGATGACAAGCCTCGCGCCATCGTCCACGAGAGCGGCTGGTCCGTCACGTTCCCTTCGGAGCAGGACCCGGAGCACGTGAGCCTCGCGCATTGCTCCAAGTCCTTCCGCATCGAGTCCTTGAATGGGCCTCGCATGAAGAGGAACGATCCTCTGCTGCGGAAGATGGTGCACACGTACCAAGAGCTGCACAATCTCCACGCCAGAAGTGTCGAGAGCATTGTCATCGACACGAGTATCCAGCAGAGCGAGCACGATGTGGGTGAAGCACCACAATTTTGACGAGTGCCGCGGCATGCAAGGCGGCCTTTCATTTAAGAATGTGCTGGTGCAGCAACATAAATGGTGATTATTGTACGTAACTCGATGGCCTAAGCTGCTAGCACTAAATTCAATCACGTTTGCCCTGACCAACAAGGCTCAGTCCATACTGATTCGGAATCATCGATTGCATGGTATCGATACACGCATCCACTCCATTGTCAATAGGACTTTGGATATTCCACCAACCTTCAAAGGCGTGTTTGTGTGCTTTGGCTCGAGCTTTTCATGGCCAACGACCCAGATCTCGATCACTTTGTGGGGAACTGTCGGATTGACGCGAGCCGATCGCGTCAATCCGACAGTTCCCCACAAAGTTCTGTTTATTTCTTCAAAGGAGCTCAAGATCCGCTCCGTCTGCAAATTCATCCGCTGCCGGTCGACGCCATTAGAAGAGAAAAAATTGGTCGAGTCGTCATACTGGATGACGCTCGCCCAGTTCACGATCCTGCTCGAGAACAATGGAACCTGGTATTTAGAACCGCGGCTTTCAATCATTCGTGAGAGCGGGCTGGCAGTGATTGAGCCTCTTGTGGTTCACAATTGGGCGACGAGCGTCTTTCGGTTCGGGATCTCGACTGATTTCTACACGTCGAATGGCTTCATCCAGAAGAGGATCGATTCGCAGCCCAAACTGATCCTGAGCTGCTTTGAAGAAATGGACCAACACTTGTTCCGTTTTGTGGTGAGCTTTTTGATCGTTGCGAGTCTCGCAAAGACGTAGAAGACGTGTACATCTAGGGTTCCAAGGCTCGGAAGTTGGGTACAGGCTGCCATCGTGAACGCAAGGCTCTAGTTGATTATGCTTTTCCCAGTGTCAATTTCTACTTCATACCGAGCCGAACAGTAGATCCTACAATGGACACTCTCCTCTTTGACAGAGGATGGATGGCTTTATCGCAACCTGACTCATGTAGGCGTGACTTGACCCTGTGCTTGGAGGTTTGTGTTCACCGCAATGTTCTCCACCCGCTTCATGTGAATGAGCTGGAACTCCTGAAAGACGTCCACGATCTTTTGCACAATGGGGTCGCTCTTCTCCAAGCAAGATCCATCGGCCGACTCCATTCGAAACGATTTCCCACAATAGCCCACGCTCACGTTGTCCGGGTCCTCTGCTGCGGGGGCGATGATCGAGCAGCCGCTCTCGTGAATCAAGACGTGTGTTTTCTTTTTCCGTGCGCGGGCGCTCTGCCAAGTGGATAGGGATTCCCACAGGATCACGGTGCCGTACTCACTACGAACGCGCCGTGTGATCGATCGGCCTTCCAGCTCTCGGCCTCCACAGATCCGGTCCAGTGCAAACCGCATCTCCAGGTCGTTGTCAATGGCGCTCCAGACCACGCGGTCTACGACCTGTATAAGCACGCAGCAACGTCAGTACCTTAAGGTGCTCTTGCGCACAGCCAGCAGCAGCAAACGTACAGTGTCCCCGTCCACTTGGATCGATCCAGAGAGTGTATACTTGTTAATGGCCGCGTTCACTTGGTCAGCGTTGAAGGGCATGAGATTACAGTCTTCCACGTCGGTGCGCAGGCCCTGGCCCTGCACAACGACAGACCATCTGTCCTTCGGGGGCAGCGCGCGCTCGAGAAAGCTCTGCCGTGTGATGTCGCCCAGTCGCGTCTGAATGGAGGTCTCTAGCTGGTGCTGCCGTCGGCAGACATCGGCCTTGAGCAGGCCAAACACGCGCGTGTCGTCGTCCGCGAGAGAATACTGTATCTTGATGACCTTCTTTAACAGCAATTCCTGCTGTTTGAGCAGCAGGCTCCTCAGTTCACGGCCCAGCTTCACGCCATCGGCCACGCGCTGCTTCAGGGACTCGTTCTCGTACTCCGCCAGGTCTCGCGCGAGCCGCTCGCCGGTTGCTCGCCGCTTCCAGTTAGCTCGTGTACAGCTTGCATTTATTGGGGTATGTTGCAGCCGCGCTAGCTGGTGGTAGAGCGCATGGATCTCGTTGTTCAGCTTCCTCACGCGCTCGCAATGCTGCGTCGTCGTTGCGCTGGCCTTCGTTGTCCGCCGTCGAGGCAGCCGAATCGAGCCATCCAGTGACGACGGCAAGCCTTCTGATGAGCCCTGGGCCCCGCATGAATACGCGTAGGGGCCGGCCACGTCGCCCAAGTCCTGCGAAGCGAGCGAGTCGGTAGCCAACAGCAGAGACCCAGACTCGGTCATTTTCCAAATGGAGCAAATATCGCAGCAACCCGTATAGTGTATACTGCGGGCAAGTTGTTCACCATCCCACAGTATACGGTGAACATGTATACTGTGGGACGTTGAGCAGCTCCGATTTAATGTGGCACGGAATGGAGGCAGTGAGTGAGTGGTCCATGACAATGTTGCCCATGCGGGCGTCGTGGGACTCCTGCCACGCGTGCACGATCTTTCGCACGACCAGATCGCTCTTGTCCAACCTCGAGACATCGGGCGGCTGGACGCGGAGCGACTTGCCACTGTAGCCGACGCTCAGATCGCCCTGGTCCTCTCCTGCGGGGGCGATGATTGACCAGCCGCTCTCGCGGACAATGGCGAACGGGTTCGTCTCGGTGCTTTGCCACTAGGACACGGACCCCCACAGAAGCACCAAGCCAAACTCATTCTGGATTCGACGCAAGAATGATTTCCTCATCACTTTCTGAAATATGCGGAGTGGTATTATCCCGCTGGACAATCACTGTCCTGCTTGCTCTGTCTTCACAAATCACACTGTTAAATTGTAATATCAGAATAAAATATGCTTAATAATAGCGAACATACGTGGCCACTTCGATGGAATGGCTGGAATGATCTTTGCAAGCATCGCGAGAACCTCACGATCAACGTCCAGATACTTCGAAACGGGTGGCCTTTTGGCTGGTACTTGAAGGAGCGAAGAGCAACGCTCTTTATCACTAAAGGCCACACACCGATCGAATACACGTTAGCGCTTCATTCACTCCAAAATGATTTTCTTTTTGAGCATTGCCTGCATCACGCACTCAACCAATCGCGATGTGCAACTCGAAACCGACACGGCCATTATTGATTGGGCTCTCAGTGCGGCCGTGTAGCTCAAAGACATTATCGATACTACGGCTCCGAAGTTTTGAGCTTAACCAGCGACACTGCTATTATAACTTCATTGATTCTGAGTCACGAACTACGCAAATGATCCCCAAAGAGCACCACCAAGATCATGGAACGCAGAGACGAAATCAGCTCATGGCACAAACAATCAGACGTGGAAACTCTTCTCTCCTTGACATTGACATGACGTACCGGGTGGATGATCATTTGGTTCGTGTACATTCTGCCACTGCCACTGACTCATTTTGGTACGCTCATTGCGAGAAACATCTTGGGTCCTTTTTAACTCTGCTTAACTTGTTCTGATGTAGGTGTGGACTTCACACTGAAATTTGCATGGATGAAGAATGATCAATAGATAACGGAACACATACGATATTAATTCATGAACTTCGAAACGTGTGCGATATTACTTTCTTGGGCTTTGATTACTCGGAGAATTGTACCACGACACTCGTATAAGCATGCATGATATGCGCAATAATACACGATCAGCGAATTCGTGTCGAAAATGTATTGTGTGGCTTCGATTTCACGAATCCCTTACATGCAAGTGAAGCCTCACGATGCGTGTGTGTGATGTGTTTAACTGCTTGTGAAATTCTTTTGTTCAGATTTTCGGAAAGAAGGTCATTCACGCGATTCTATTCATACGGACTTCCAGATTTCGGACGCTCCATGGCTCCATCGATCAGCATATTGCTGACAATCTGAACCTATTTCTTGCCGAACGTACGCAACGCTTCCAAAATGGATATCACTCGAGGGATCAACATCTGCGATTCGGATCGGTCGGACGTCTGCAGCTGGATCGATTCACCTTTTTGGGATAAACTCAAAAGGACTGAGCACACCCAGTCCTTCAGCCACAATCTTGTTGTTTTTATTTTCGTCTTGAATGCATTGCGATGGTCACTATCCCGCTCAGTCACTGTTTCCACGTGTATCATAATCTGAGGTGTTCAAATCGCCTAATCACGTTTCGATTGCGCATGTTTCGTGGCATTCTGGCCTTTCCATCCATAGAATCTCTCCCAGCTCCGAAGCCGTAACAAATCGCTTGAGGTACAAGATACTAGTACGAACCATCAAAGTCGCTTAGATCCTGCACTCCTACCATTGAGCCGACTTCAGTAAGCAACTTACAACGCTGCTCTCCTCACGCCAGCAGAAATTCGCCTACTCTTCGGCGTACCGATCCATCGTATTGCTGATCGTCGTCATGTCAAAAGGCTTGATGTTGAGTCTCGCACAAAGGGGTGATCACTGTTTGCTCGTGCTTCCTAACTGCAACTGCATGCGCATACTTTAACCTCTGCAACCCGAGCAAGCAACCTTCACCCAGTGAGTGATCGTTTGACACCGACAGCTCAACTCCATGAACTGACAAAAATTGACCACAACATTGGATGAATGAAGAATTGAATTGAATCACGAGAACTTCATTGTCGCGTCGATCTTCATATTCTCAATAATCTGTTTTCTCTACAGCTAAACGCTCGCAATGGGTCCTGCATGGCCATCATTTGGGAACTCATTGCGAGTAAGTCGGATCCATCGGATTTTGCAATTAGATCGATAAACCCTTTTGGGACAAACTTGTAGTGCGTAACAGAAGTGGTCGACTCATTGAGCAGCCGATCCAGTGACCGTTGCAGCTCCTGATTCTCGTAGGTGCTCGCTCAGTAGCTCACCTCGTGTCGAACCGCCTGGAGTTGCTCGCGTTGCGTCGAGCGCCTGCTCTTAATCGAAGGGCCCACTTCAAGCTGACCCTTCGCACAGTCGCTGCTGTCGGGTCGCAACTTTAGAGATGCGGTAGCCATGTTCAAGTTCTTGTTCACTCAGGAGCCATTCCGGGTCACGAAGCACGCAAATGAGGTCCCAAAGAGCAAAAGCCAAGATCATGAAACCAGTTTTCCAATTCTCATGGCACAACGATCGGTCGATCGTAAACTCTTCTCTCCTTGACATCCACACTCGCTCTACTCCATTTCGTCCAGGCGGTCGACACCGTTCTCGTCGATGAACCGACGCACTCGCGCCGGCTGGAACCTGACCCGCGCGCTTTCTTCCAGGTATTCGTCCACTGCGAACTTGAAGAAGCTCCAGTTGGGCACTTTCAGAACGCCGTTCGCGGTCGTGTAGTAGTCGAACACATCGGCCAGCAGGATCGAGGCGTACCGATACTCGATGGGCGTGCCGTCGTCCCAGTAGTTGCCCACCTCGCCGATCTTCATGCCGTAGAGCTTCCGGATGAAGCCCAAGGCGTCGTCGAACGCGCTCAGGTAGATCCCGTCCGTGATCTTCTTGTTGGTGGCGTCCCACGGCTCCACATACTGATGCCGGATGCAGAAGCAACCGGATGGCGTCCACTTCTCCGCATTCTCCACGGCCGTGATCGGACACTCCAAGTCGTCCATCATCAGCTTTGAGGCCATTCCACCTTGAAACCTGTCGTAAAAAACCTCAAACGGTGAGCCTCAAACCGACTTGGAGTCGGTTTTGGCTACACAAGACAACGGCAGCCACAGGCAATGGCTGCCTATGACTCATAGGCTACGACGTAGAGACAAGTTGTAATTCAAAACTGAACAGTTCTTGTATTCACTCAAGAGCCATTGACCCACACACAGAAGACGTTGCTTAAACGCACACACAAGTAGACTCACTACGTTGTTGTTGGTACGCTGGTCCAGACCAAGCGTTCAAGAGCCTCGGA